>JALIZH010030440.1:0-17264 GCA_030522465.1 Rhipicephalus appendiculatus | reverse complement strand
TTTAGATTCCCCAGCAAATGTCAATAGTGCTTAGTGTTATCACCAACCCGAGTTATCAAAGTAGCTCGGCCACCAAACCCGATTCACCGTGTTTTTCGGGAAATAACTGACTAAAAAGTGGTGATTCTCTTTCAATTTTGCTGAGACGAGTTTTTCATCGAGCGTGCACACTAATACCATTGTATCAGAACTCCTAGGCGCCCTACTCACGGCCCAATAGCATTAGTTTCAAGAGTCTGCACGCTGAAGCCATGTATAGATGAACAGCTCTGCATTCAGTGGCGCTTTCACGTACCAATTGCTGCAACGCGCGGCCGTGGTTGTTTTCGTAGTTGTTTTCGCATATGGAGGCCCCTATGTCGAACGGCATGCGATGTTCCATGTGAGGGTCGACCTCATAGACTTTTCACATGCGCAGTAGTAAAGTGGTAGCCTGGAAGCTTTTGGTTGTAGCTAAGTTACAAGTGGATTGGAAGAGACGAACAATCTCTTTCTGGACATCACGAACATGCCAACTGAACGAAATGACTCAATCGTCTTTATTAATCCGTTCCATCGAGTATCAAGCGTAGCGGAATATGTGAGGAGCGGGCTTCACCACTACGCTTCGAATTAGACTAATCCTTCTGAACTTGGTGCAGTGAGTGTGGGCACGGCCAGGGAGCAATGAAGAAATGGGTTCATTGAGCTTCGGTATTATAGACAACGCGCACTCGAACTGGCCTGTGCGACAGCACCACTCGGACAAATAGCGTACAGAGAGAAAATTACAAAGATAGAAAGGTGTCGGTTTAAGCTTCTAAATGCGCATGCGCTCCATGCGATTGACAAAGCGCGTTTTTGTGCTTTTTTTATTGTGACACCTTTACGCGCAGAATTATCGGTCGATGTCGCTGAAGCTGGGCTGATAAGTGAGAGCTAAATAGCGCCCACTCAGCAGTGCACGGTGCCTGCTATAATGAACTTAGTGCGTAAGAGGGTAGTGCGCTGTCTTGCATTCTACAGCGGCACGTGCACGGCAAGCGCCTACAACTGGGTCGCACACCGTTGATGGCGCGTGCAGATATGACACAGCTGTGGTACATTTTCTCCGCTTCTCTGATATAATCAATATATCCTACTAGAATTAGAATTATTTTTCCGATGCTGTCGCGGCTCTCACGTCTCTACAGCGCTCAAGGCAGTAGCAAAGCAATGTTGAACGGAGCTTAAAATTTACCATCCAACAACTGAAATTTTACAGTAGACGACTGGTTTCGTTTTCGTGTCCAGGATGGACGACGCTTGTGGCATTGTCGATAGGTTGTGCTCTATATAATCAATCGCTCCCTTACAGCTAATTTTTCGATAACGTGTATACGCTTTGTATGTTTGTATGTATGTGGCGATTTTTCTCAAAAAGTGTCAAATCCGCTTAAACTGAAACTTACAAAAACGGACTTTTTTTGGTACCAAAAATATGGTTGGGCCTGCTCTAACAATTTTTTCCAGTGTGTTCCCGTACCCTAAATATCTCAAATATATATTGCGGCAAGAATTTATGTAGACCCTATGTCGGTATACAAGAGTGAAATTTGTATTTGATTCTAATGGACTGGAACTATACACTTGGGCTTGAATTAGCTCGGAATAGAAGTGTAAAAATTTTCGAATGTATAGTATAGCAATATTTTGCGATAAAGTTAACGTCGTCCTTGTTATTCCGGCGGTGATGTCGTTCACCTTATGGGCTTAATGGCGATGAGTAGACTTGTAGAGCGAGTGGTCCTTCGAGGGAAAAGTCGCACTATTCTGGACTGTCGGCTGCGTTTTTCGTTCTTGGCATCTGTTGAAGGTGTTTCAACTCTTCTTCTTCTGAGTTCATTTTATGCCGGGCCGTTTCGGATCATTTCTTGAAGGAATGAATCGGTGCCAGGTAGTTTTTATTTCATGTGTTTTATTTCAAATATACGGTCTTGTAGCGAAAGAAGGGCATTATACTGTAGCGGTGAACTTGAAAAGAAACACTAATATGCAGTAAGCAGCAAGAAAATTGCCTTCTTACTCTTTACATTCGAGTTTTTCCGGCAACATTGTATCCTTCAGTTTATGCTAACTCACCCTAGAAAAAAACTATGACACAAATTAAACAAATTCTATGAGACCGTCTTGGTTGTTTTGGTCACGATTGCTGATACAGCACTTGTTTAATGAATGTTGCTCCGTTTGAAACATACGCAAGATTTGGCTCATTTTTGATTAGACACTGCCTTTCTGAGTAAACGTTAAAAGATGGAATTACGCCAATTTGATTCCAACTCTTGCAGAAGTTAAAAATTCTTAGGCGCACTTTACGGTCGCGTTTCTGGATTTGGCGTTTTTAAAAAAAATACGCCTCGTGTGTATACATGTACAGGCGCGCTCAATATGACTTGCAATACGGGAGCGCGTGGCCTCACGGGTTCAAAGGTTTGCGCATGGCTTCAAATTGTTTTTATTGCAGCAACTACATATTATTATCTTATTTGGGATCATACAAAAGTGAGAGAAACGCGTTTAGTAATGGACATAAGGGCTAGTGGAAGCCATGCGCAATCTTTGAACTCGCGAACCCATGCGTTCCCGCGTTGCAAGTCATACCTAGCGCGACTGTACGTATGTATGTATGTATGTATGTATGTATGTATGTATGTATGTATGTATGTATGTATGTATGTATGTATGTATGTATGTATGTATGTATGTATGTATGTTACCCTATGAATAAGAGACGTAGTTGGCTGCTACGCCATGTTTTTATTCCATTCATGAGCAATTCTCGGCTTGCTGTGCCCCATCTTCCAGTGTCGCACAATTACCCCTCCCCCCGAAAGAATGCATCAGACAAACAGCAACGTCCACTCAAATTTTGTAGGCGTCGGGTTTTGTGGACGTGGACGTCTTGTTTGTGAATGGTACCCACGTTGTGGTTTCCTGCGTGGGTGATCATTCTGTTTTTGCGCAGCAGAAGGAGTGGTTTCGTGTCTTTTGGGGAGTTTTATGTGGTGATGTCGCTTTAATTTGATCGAAAGCGCCATGTTGATCCTTGGTGCAGATGGTGACCACGATAATTTTCCTGTGTGTGATGTATTCCGTTCAGTTTGCTTCTTTTCAGACTGCCTTCGTTAAGCCTCAAGTGTGTTAGATGTAGCTTTGGTTGGTCGCTGTTCTTTTTGGAGTTTTAGTTGGAGTCGTTGGTTTTAACCGCTTTGTCGCTGCAGTGGCAGTTGCTGATGTTGTGGTCCTTTCAAAATGTGGGTTTGGTTTTCTCCAGGAGTTCGTGTGGTGATCAGTGGACAGGTGTTACACGTTCGCCTATTGTAAGGCTTGTCTGATGTCGAGATCTGTTCGTTCAGCCAACGTGCTCGGCTCCTCTAGGGTCCCATCCAATATGCGTGCTTCCGACTTTCGGCAATGCACAGTGCTTAGCACATTCATCACTTCTGTGTTGATACGAAGATCTTCACAGCTATTTCTCTGAAGAAGGACTCCTGTCATGAGAAATAAAACCGGGCTTTTCGCGTTCATCGTTGCAGTTGGTTATGAATGCTGAAACTGTATTCGCCTCGTGGGCCACCGGTGGCGGCGCTACGAAAGGCGCTCTGGTGACGCAAATGCAGATGTATGGCTTTTGTCGTCTGCTAGGCTCTGGCTAAAACCGCGGCATTTTCGTTATAGTTGGCTCGCGTCACGCGGCGTTCCTCGACTACAAGCTGTATATTCTTCTAATAACAGTTCTTTAGATTACCGCAAGCATTGCAGGAGGTTAAGAAACGTGCTATATACCCACAGCCACCGCGGCCAGGATCATTCCCCCCGAGTTTGTGGCTCCATTCACGGAGGTCGATGGCGTTGACATAGCTTACGTTAAATCACCAACGTCCCGCCGAGCGAGTTAAAGATAGTCTACGCCGCTTTGGAAGCCAAGCGCGATGAATTTTACGGCTTATTGGGAACAGTTAGCGTTGTGTAAACAGACTTGAGTGTAAAGAACATTCACGTATGACGCACAATTAAACTTCAGACACGTACTATCAGCTCCAAATGAAATGGGAGCAGTTGCACGCGTGATGCAGTTGGTACAAATATGGTCAGAGACATGCGCATGTGGTGTGCCGCCCACGAGCCACAATTATGCTTCCGATTGCGCAGTGCTGCCTAGTCGGATGTGTGGGCCTGTCAATGGTATTTACAGGACGGCACGCACTGTTCCTAATGCTTGGGCAACGCGTCCCGCTGTTGGTGTTCCTTTTGACACCGATAGTACAGCTTGGTAAGCAGTAGAAAAAATCGGCTAATGTATACAGGAAGTGGAGGAAGAGAGCTCCTTCCCAACAATCTTATGACTCCTTTGACTGGTTATTGCTATTCTTTACCGTGTTGTAACACATATTTTAGGTGAACGCCTTGGATTCCGCCTCAAACGCGAAAACTGACCACCGGCATGCGTCAACACGAGTGATGCACGGCACCTTTGGACGTAATCAGACATCGTAGACGGCCAAAATTTCTGAGGTCATAACGTCACGTGACAAGATGATGTCATGACATGACACCGTCGCTCTGCATTGCCTCGGTCGATCACGAAGGCAATGGAAAACCAGGCGATGCGTAGAAACCTTGCAATTTCTCCGATCTTGGAGGCAGTGCAAAAGCACGTTACGTCCAGAGAGCCCTGAGACGGGGAACAATTCATCGACTGAGGAAAAAGAAGAAGAAGATGGCATTCGCCTACGAACCACCTTAGGCAAATGCGTAAGCGACCCTGTGAGGGTTTTTTTCTGAATGAACAGATTTTATTTCTGAAAGACGTACAAAAAAACGAAGGGAAGCTAAAGGCCATTCTGCCTGACGTGGCTTCGATACGTGAAAAGTACAAGATTAAACATACAGCAAACAGGGCTACATCATATAATAATTGTAAAATTGTACGGAGCAGCAAATAATAACCAGAATACAATAGCCAGAAAATTTGCAACATACGCTACATAGACATACAAAATCAAATATCGTGGCTCTTTCCATAGCATAAGAATGAATACAAAAGAAGAATATAAATGCAATTTTACATTATATATTCAAACACGCGTATGTTCATACACACACCTATACATATATCCATACATACATATTTATACACATGTGTTACTACCGTTCTCGCACCACGCCCTGTCAGCACTTGACCGTTGAGAGTGATTCACACTTTTCTTGCAAATGTATCTTATTACGACGTTAAGATATGAATTCTTTGTATTTATCCACATTACTATTATAACATTAATTATGTTCAGCATACTTTCAGACGAACTTGAACGAGCCAGCAACTGTCAATTTCTTAACGTACGGATTGGGGACATGTGGCAAAAAAACACAACTTCCGCACAAACTACGAATATTTTGTTGCAGAGTCGTGCAACCCCTTTTGACTCGTGCTTTCAACCTTTTCATTTTTTGTTCAAATTTCAAGCACCTGCAACACGCATACACAGCAGCTGCTGAAAACTTGGATGAAATCAGTGTTCTTGCCTGCTTTTGGTCACTTACTTAATTTGAATATCACACGTCGGTTGCCATGCGGGATTGAGTCGAATGAGCGGGCTTGGCAACAGAACACGCGCAGCTCGCGGGATACATACATTGTGCCAGAGCGCAGACACAGAAGTTGAAGCCCAAACGCTGAAGTCAGTGACCGAAAACAGGCTCGAAAGTCATTTTGAGTGCGCCAGGGCCATATAACAGTCAAGAAAAGAAATCCTCGGCATACGTGCACATGTACACATTCATGACTAGCAGAAGACAGCAAGACAAATTGACTGTGAAGATTCTCCTGACGGCTACTATGCTCGATTTCCCCAAGTATTTTGCCTAAACATACATTGTAACACGACAGTGTTTTATGCCGGGGTTGACGATGACTGCAGTGACGTATTTCCGTCACGAAAATGACATCGAAGAAATTTACATGATCAGAAGACAAAGAAAAAATTGAAGAACACTTTGTACATTCCAAAGTGTGTTCGGCGAAAGCGTGTGGACATTCCACTGACCATGCCATGTCTTTTTTCTTTTACACTCTCACTGGGATAACACACGAACCGAATGCGTGCGTGTTTTCTTTTTAAATTTTTTACCGCGAATCGCAGCGAGACGCGAGACTAATCTTCCTCCGTTCGCATGCGTTAGTATTTTCACGCGCTTTGCCCATCGCGCAAAAGCCATCCTCGTTCCAGCGCTTAAATTGACGGGCCCCTTGTAAGTTCGAAAGTGTATTCCGTGGACGCATGTGTCCATTGAGACGGCGTCGGTCAGAATGATTGCAAGGGCTGGGCACAGCGACGCCACGCAAGCAAAGCGCGAGCGCTGTAGAGTCCGACGCGACCGCCGTCCGTTTGCGCACCCCTGCGGTCACCTGAATCCGTGTCAGAGCTCGGATGGACAGACGGACGGACGGACAGACGGACGGACGGATGCACGGACGGACAGACGGACAGACAGACGGACGCCGGACGGACGGACGGACGGACGCGGGACGGAGGGACAGACGGACGGACGCCGGACGGACGGATGGACAGACGGACGGACGTGAGCATGAGACATTAAAGGCTTTCGCCTTAAAAGAAAAGCTCCGTCAACGGGAGTCGAACCAGTGACTTGGTTCGTGATGAGAGATCCCTGGCACGCTATCCACTGCCCCACGGCCACATGCTTTACAGGCTGTACAAACGCGCATTTTGTATCTACCACTCTCCTCTCACAGTGCACTTGCTAAAGTGAAGTAACGCATTATGACCGTGCAATCTACGATTTCTTCCTTCAAGGCCATCGTTTCTACGCGTCCGTCCCTTTCGGCGCGTTTCCACAGGAAAAGTGCAATTTTCTCGACGCATTAACACACTGCCAGGTGGCGACCTTACCTCGAGCTTCGGCCTCGCTCATTGCATCAATCGCCACCAAAAACAGCTCTGCGACGAGCGAGTTCTTTGCGTGGCCTTAACTACGCGTTCCCAACTTACGCTCGTCCCGCGAAAAATCGCAGCCGGCGAATGGGGAACACACTACGCGCATTGCGTCTCCCTCTGGTCGTGCAGGGGTGTTAAAAAATGGAGGAGGAGGAAAAACTTTATTGGGCGAGTGAGTTTGGACCCTTTATGAGCCCTGGGCCACCGCACGGCCCTCACATTGCGCCTATGTGTCCAGACCACGCAGGGCCAGGGCACTGGCACCCCGGTCCACGCAGCGGAGCTGTGTGTCCGAGGTCCTGCGACGCAAGAAGGGCCTCCCATTCCTCCCAAGTGCTGATGGCGGGCTGCCCCTGCGGGGGGAGGATCGGCAGGGCAGCCAAAGAGAATGTGGTCTGATGTGGCGGGTGACTCTCCACAGAGTGTGCACTCTGGAGAAATGGGCGGAAAGTGGGATAGGATTTGAGGGGTGGGAAGAGTTCGGGTTTGTAGTCACCTCCAGATGATTTGTTGGGTGTGGGAAAGGCGGTGGTGGGGAGGAGGGTAGAGGCAACGAGCAAGGCGTGTTTGTTGGGTGAGTTCTGAGAAAGTGTGTGCCCGCTCTCTCGAGAAATCCCGGCTGGGGTCGCGATTTGCCCGGATAATAAGTCCTCGGGCTATGTTATCGGCGACCTCATTTCCGGGATTGCCAAAGTGAGCCGGCACCCACACGAGTTCAATAAGCCTATCGGGATTTATGGTACACATTCTTAATATTTGCCACGCGGGAGGATGGAGGCGACCGCGGGCAAAGTTAAGAATGGCCGTTTTTGAATCACTGATTCTATAGGCTACATTTGTTTTGGCGATTGCTAGTGCTATGGCAACTTCCTCTGCTTCCTCCGGGCTACGGGGGGGGGGGGGGGTCCAAGAAGTGCGTAAGTGGGGGGGGCTGCAGGATGATAAGCGACAGCTACCGAACGGTCTGGACCACACGCGGCATCTACCCAGCGCACATCCTCTAAAGTGTCATATGCCTTGTGGAGAGTTACTGCTCTCGCGATGCGGCGGGGTGCATGGTATTCTGGGTGAACATTCCTAGGGAGAGGTTTAATGATAAGCGCGGCACGGATGTCGGGAGGGAGTGACACTAATTCGGTAGTGTGTGCGGGTATGTGGATTCCGAGCGAATCCAGTATATGCCGCCCTGTTTCGGACCCAGCAAGGCGAAGGTATTGCGATTGTCTATGGGCATCTGTCAGTTCTTGTACTGTGTTGTGCATTCCCAGTTTTAGGAGCCTATCCGTGCTGGTATTCTTTGGCAGATTAAGCGCTGCTTTGGTAGCCATGCGGATTAAAGCATTTATTTTATCTTTCTCCGTGCAGGATAGAGTCAAGTAAGGAGAGGCATAGAGAATGCGACTAAGCACAAATGCATGTAGCACCTTGAGGTTGTCTGCTTCGTCTAGGCCTGCTCGTGAATGGGAAACCCTTCTAAGAAGCTGAATCACGGAATAAGTGGACTGCCTTAGGGCCTTAGGAGTGACGTTATTTTTTCCCGTGTCCTGCAAGTACAGGCCGAGAATTCGGAGGGTGGGGGGTTTGTGGTATGGGGGGTGTTTTGCAAATAGATTGCTTATGGGGGGCAGTCGGGACATGTCGCGGCCGGAGTATGAGGAGTGCAGACTTTGTGGGAGAGCATTCAAGGCCGATGCTTGCCGCGTGTGTAGCTATAGCTGTGGCTGCTTCCTGAAGGGTCGATTCGATGTCACCATCCGAGCCGTACGTGGTCCAGACCGTTATATCGTCGGCATAAAGTGTATGTCCCAAGTGTGGGATGCGACTGAGAACATTCGCCAGGGGAATCAGGGTGATATTAAAAAGGAGCGGGGATAAAACCGCCCCTTGAGGGGTGCCAATGTTACCAAGGGGAAAGGGCGGCGTTCGTACATCATCGATATGCAGGGAGGCGGTGCGCCCATTTAGGAAGGCCCGGACATAGTTATAGGTTCTAGGCCCTAAGCGTAGCTCTTGGATACCCCGCAGGATCGCACTGTGCTTAACCCTGTCAAACGCTTTGGTGAGGTCAACCGCCAGAACCGCTCTTGTGTGGTGTACCATGCCATTAAGGATGGCGTGTGAAATCTGCAAGAGGGCGTCCTGCGCAGAGAGGTGAGATCGAAATCCCACTATGCTATGGGGATATAGTCCCTGCGATTCTATGTGAAGCGTGAGACGGGCGAGGATAACATGCTCAAACAGTTTGCCCAGGCACGAAGGTCAGGGATATGGGACGGAGATTGTGGACATTAATGGGGATAAAAATTATCTTTGCGTGCTTCCATTCAGATGGTATGTCCCCCCATTTTCCCAGCACTCATTAAAGTAATCGGTGAGAATGGAAATAGAACGGTCATCTAGGTTCCTGAGCATGACATTAGTGATTTGGTCCTCTCCGGGAGTCGAGTTCCTCAGTGCTGACACTGTTGCCGATTCGTGTATGTGAGATGAAATCATTGTATATCGATAGGCCCTGCATCTGAAGAGTATTGTATAAGTCGGCCCCTCTCTTGTTGGTACGTATATAACCCCAGTCGACATGTGCGCAATTGAAGTCCCCTAAGATAATGAGGGGGGTCTTTCTTTGCGGCGGTGGAGGCGGCTTTAATGAGAGTGATTACTTCTGAAACCGGTTGCTTTGGAAGAAGGTAACAGTTTAGGATGAAGAGGGCATTGGATCTGCTAGTTGACGGGATTAACTTCGAGGAATGTGTGAGCTACCTGAGAGTTTACTACATGACAAGTGTATGGTACCGAATTATGAACATAGGTAGTAACCCGGGGATTTACAGTCAAGTCAGAGGGCACGAAAGCGTATCCGGGCAGCGACATGTTTGTACCGGCATCTTGGAGTGCTATTAAATCAGGGGGTGTGGAGGAAGCAGAGAGTAGCTGCTGCAGGGGGTCTCGTTTGCGGCAGAACCCCCTGCAGTTCCATTGCATAATGCGTAGCTGTAGATTATGGGGCGTCAGCAGCGCCATATTGGAGTGTAGGAGGGCGAAGGATGGCAGGTGCTGTGGTAGTGCCAGAGGGGCCGTGGGAAGACACTCCAGCAATTATTTGAGGAAGTTGCTGCAGAATAGCGGTGGTTACCTGACTGATAATCCGCTCAGTAAGCGTGGCGATGGCCGTTTAAATGTATTTTTGTGTCTGCGCCATAATATTGGCGTCTAGCCGTTCGGCAAATGCTTTAAGTTTGGAGTCGATGTCTGTGTCTGGAGTGTCATCTGGCCGGCGTTTCTTTTGGGGAGCGGCTACCGATGGTTCGGGTGTTGATGGTAGAGGGAGTGGAGAGGTGGTGGGTTGGGTCGATGATGTTAGAGGAGTTGGAGAGGTACAGGGTGGGATAGAGTTAATGGCTGCCCTTCGGTGCCTTACCTCTTCCCGCAGGAGTGCTACCTTTTCTTCCCGCACTGATGTTTTCGGCACACTGGTGGACACTTTGTAGATTCCATGGTCTGTTCGGCGAAAGCTTGTGGTCATTCGACTGACTATGCCATTTTTTTTTGTTACACTCTCAGTGCGATAGCACACAAAGGGAATGTGTGTGTGTTTTCTTTTTTTTATTTTTTTTACCACGAATCATAGCGAGACGTGAGACTACTCAGCCTCCGTTCACATGTGTTCACATTCTCTCGCGCTTTGCGCATTGAGCAGACGCCATCCGCGTTCCAGTGCCTAAATTGACGGACACTGTAAATTTTTTAATGTGTTCCGTGAACGCCTGTGTCCATTGAGTCGGGGTTGGTCAGAATGGAACGCGGTGCACGCGTCTCCTTTCCTTGCAATATTGGAAACGCTATGCACAGCGACGCTACGCAAGCTAAGCGTGGGCGCTGTAGTCCCACGCGACTGGCGTCCGTTTCGGCACCCCAGCGGCCACCTGGCACCGCGCCAGGGCTCGGACAGACGGATGAATGGACGGACGGGCGTGAGCATGAAACATTAATGGCTTTCGCCATTAATAACTCTAACATGCCGCAAGTAGACGGGCTTAGCCCAACTTCGTCGTCCTGTCAGTGACGCTCTTCTTGCTGTCACACCGCTTTATCTGATACCACTGTCACTATACAGCTACCACAAGCATCTATATGGCCACAAGGGTTTGCTTAATCATTGATCATGGACGTTAACTGTCGGAATGTATGTGCCACCATACGTCAACTTGGATGCATCCATGTTAAACAGTGCTAGCACTGTAAGACAGCAATAGACATTGTGCAGGCTCTCATATATAAAAATGTACAGTAAATATTCAACTACTTCTGTAAGGACACGGTTCACTTTCGTGTTATACCGATTCCATGTGACGGAGGGATCAAACATGTCTTTTTTTATCCACTTGTCCATTGTTATTTCAATAATTCGAGCAGGACAGACTGACGGGCAGCGTCGAAGAGCCTTCACGCGAAGAGCGGCACCCAAGTCCTCTCACTGACGTCACACGCTCCAGGCGAATAACTTAGACATTCTCCAGGCGAATAACTTAGACATTCAAGTCGTTGAGCACTGGACACTACCGCACCAGACATGGCTTGATTACGTTCCATCTGCAAATTTTGGCAAGACTGCGGAACTATTAAAATAGAAGCTTGCGGCGACATACACCTCATGGGCTCTTCCTGGCGTCGTTCGGTATCCTCTAAATGTTACAGCTCGCTTATGGTGTTACGCAGGCACCTTATCAAGCAGGCGGTGAGCGTTACGATCCACGTGATGGAAAACGAGGTGGTGGGCCACATATGCGAGGCGAAGAATAAAGGGCATTCGGTCGTTCAGTAACGCCTCATCTCACATCTCCGAGTGAAGACGTTGAAAATGCCAATCTTCAAGCAGTACTGAAATCTGGTGGACGGCTAGGTTCTTGGGAAAATGGCGTGGATTGTGGTGGATTATTTAAAATTTCTCAAGACGGTGGATTATGGGCATATCTTTACTGTAGTCTCTAAATCCAGCGATCATCTCTTCTCCGATTTCTTACACGATTCATTGTTCTGGAAGATGTGTGAGGTAAAATCGAAATGCCCACCGGTGACGTGGTCAGTGACGTTGATGACTATCTCCCGTTCGGATCATGATGCAGTGGTAGCGTGGAGCTTGAATCCAAGTCGAACCAGTCCCAATACGGGTCCATCACCCGCTGATCCGATGTAGTTGAGGACGTCAATGTCATCTGATAATTCCCTTCTGATGTGGGGTGCTGTGGGCAGCAGAATCTGCTTCAATGGTCTGCATGCGGTCAAGGTGTCTTGGTGGTGGTTTGTGGCTGGTGAGTCGGCTACCAGGTCTTCATGGTGTCGACTTGTGTAACGCTATGAATGAAAGAGGTGGCTTGGCTCATACGCCATACTTTGATTCTATTCACGCGCACTTCTTGCTTGTCGGCTTCACCTGCCATAGCTTCATGGGTCACGTATGTTTGTATGTATGTATGTATGTATGTATGTATGTATGTATGTATGTATGCATGTATGTATGTATGTATGTATGTATGTATGTATGTATGTATGTATGTATGTATGTATGTATGTATGTATGTATGTATGTATGTATGCATGTATGTATGTATGTATGTATGATTTCTTGTTTCCTTCCAGGTGCACGGTGGCTGTGGAAGAGTGAGCTTCCCTGTGGTTCATGATGTCAGCCTGCGGCAAACTATGCACTTTTTTATGGAGAAGACTCTTCGTGCAGACGATCAGGCGCCATTATTGCGCTCTGCTGACGGAAATAGCCTTTGTTCTATTAATCTTCATGTACTTTCTTCGGGTTGGCCGCGTCAATCTAGCCGCTGTGAGGAAGCTAAATTATTCCTACTTTGAAATGGTGGCACGTCAGCCTTTCGACCTGAAGGAGAAGGAATTGCGCCGATTATCTGTTGTGTACGGACCCAGTAACGGCAGAACCGACAAGCTGGTTAAGAAGATCCTGGAAAAGTCAAATATACCTTTTACCCCACCGTCGTATGATGACTACACCGACGAGACTACCCCTTTAGATGATAGCGACGTGTTCTACGACACCAGTTACAAACTCGCACCTGGTGTCAAACCCTCCCTATAACTTCCCAGTGCAGAACGACTCGGACGGTGAGTAACCTGAAGTCTTTGAACCACCTTGCACATAATAAAATTCGCGCAGAAGGTTTCGATAATACGTAGGAGCTCTTTGTAATTTCATCGCCCCAGAAACATAAGGCCACGTTAGCCAAAATTAGTCATCCTTCAGTCGAACATGACACAACGGTAAGCGACAGTATCAAAGTTCTTCTTGATGATAGCGTTAATTTAGTAAACTCTAGGTGACATTAGCCATGACACACACACAACACAGGGTATTGCTTTATGGCTAGTTACTGTGGCAACTGTAGCCGCTTAGTTGTTTTTAGAAGTCGACTACCCAAGGAACAAAACGGGCTCTACGGTAACTAGGCACGACGTCCGTGGCCATTCAAAAAATGGCCGCCCCGACGCCGGCAAGGTAGGTGGAGCCAATCCCGTTTTTTTCAAAGTGGCCGAGCTGTTTGTCGAACATCGGCGCGCTGGATCGGGCTACGGCATTGTGTGGATGTCGTTTACTTGGCGGTGTCTACCTCGGGCCACACGCGCCCCGACCACTTGCAAACGATGTCTAAAGCCCGGCCAACGTTCTTTTGCCGTTAGTCACCCCCCAAATATTCAAATATTATTAATTGAATTCATGCAAGTATATATTCTGTATACTGCAGAGAAAGTCAGTTTTGTGGAGATAAGCAATGTTCAATCCACTTAGGCTTTTTTTTATGCAACGCTTCATGTAAATGAAACGAATTGAAAACATTTTCAGGAGCACCGCTTTTTGGGCGAGTTGGTTTTCCCTAGGAGAGCTCTTAAGCGCACTCCAACAAAGACTGGGGGATGTGATGTGTTGTCATCACCTCCCTCTACCCTTGTTTTACGTGCGCTTAAATGTTCCGCTTGGAAAACATTTGCGCTGAATGAACGCTTCAAATGAGGACGAGCAAGCATGACGAAATGTTTTTGCACAAATATCTTTCTGTGCATCGTTAAACACTAGTAAGTGCAATTGTACTTTACTGTACAAATCGTGGCCCTAAAATTGGCAAATGCAATTGCTGCTGATGCTCCATAAAATTGGCACCTACCAACGCAAGCGCTTCGACGAGTAAAAATCAAAGAAATAGAAATATAATTTTTGAGACATCGAGTTATTTTTCAACGGCATTATTCGAAAAGAATGGTTTCCGGTGGAGGGGCTAGGCTTGGTGTCGTAAAGGTGACTCTGCATCGATGTGGTTGCCCGTTTTTGTCGCTGCCTGCTACGACCACCTTTTCACAACTTTTCATACAATGGTCACGATGCTTTCGGGAAGCTGTTCCGAACGGGCGCTGTAACAATAATCCATGTAATGGAACTGTGAACCCGTAGTTACTATAACAAGAGTTTCCTGACGAGCCAATGACTGCTGCGCAATTTTGATACATGCTGAAGGTCAAAGACAATTATTTTAAACTAAAATATGGCCGTCTTAAGAATGTCCTAATAACGCAGTGATAACTCAGTAATTCAGGTGCCTACACACGTCTTATGAGGTTCATTTCATTTATATGCATTTAAATTTGTTAAAGACCCCTCTCGGGGGTGTTACATAACGGGCGGATACACAAACGCTATATAAATAGTAACCACGTATGTTAATTGCGTGACAGGTGATGTGTTACACTTTACAGAGATGAAGTTGGGCAGGTAAAGGCGGTAGTGCTCTGGGAAAGGTCGTTCTATTCAGGTGATGCCCGTGGAAAGCAGGCAGAAAATGTCTTGGTGCAGCTGTGCGGACAGGTGACTTGTAAAGCATGACCGGTGCGATGGCATATGCGGGCTGAAGGGGTGCAAACTAGGGTGGTTACGTGAGCGGTAACATGACTTACGGAATACAGCTAAGGTTGCAATGCGGCGACCAAATTCGAGAGTCAATAGGATGATTCTTCTTTCAACGATGACAAACTAACATGGTATGAATATTATGAATGAGTAAATTGTACCACGCAGTTCTGTAGTGCTTCAAGCGAATTCGCTAGACAATCCTTAGGCGGGCACCAAATGGCAGCGGTACATTCAAGCTTAGGTTTGATGAAGGATTGGTAGGCTAGCAGTGTCAAGTGCTTGGGAGCGGGACGTAAATGTTTTTTTTTAGAAATCCGAGTGAGTGTTAGCATCAGTTATTATGCTAGTGACATGTGCATCCTACGTTGTATAAAATGAAAATGCCACAGCTAGGTATCTATAAAATTCGACTCTGTAAAAGTCAACGTTATCGACTGTGTAATTACATAAAGGTTTAAGGGTTTTGACGACGTGAGAAAGGTAATGATATGAATTTAGTTGGGTTAAGTGTCATAGTCACACCATGGTTAAATATAGTTAAGATCGTGTTGAAGTGGTTGCTGCGGAGTTTGATTATTAATAGTACGATAAATGATGCATCGTGGGCGAACATGCAACTTTGGCATAAAACGTGTAAAGCTAAGTCGTTAATGTATTGCTACGATACTGGGGGGGACGCGTGAAAGAAGAGGAGAACGACGCTGGCTCGGACTGTGACCTGTTCGATCCCTGGGCTCTCGCATCCATCATCTCTTGTAAATAAACGCATCGCATCCTAACAAGATTGGTGGACGTGCTGGGTACAGCCGACAGATCCCGGGCGAGCGATCACGGAAGCGCCATATCGTGGGATACGCCGAAGCCGCCGACTGGCTGGACTACCGCCACTCTCGATGGACCCGGTTGCTGACGGTGACAACACGCGGTCTGCGTCTGGCGCTACGTGGCCACAACAAATGGTGCCACGAACCTTCTCTGGGAAAGTCGGAGAAGATGTTGAAGAATGGCTAAAGCACTACAATCGGGTGAGCAAATACAATCGTTGGGATGCGGCCTCCCGGATGACCAACGTCGGATTGTTTCTCGAAGGTACGGCGTTGGTGTGGTTCGAAAACCACGAAGAAACAATAGCGACATGGGAAGCCTTCGAGAAGGAAATAGCCAGCTGCTTCGGGGACCCATCAATGAAAGGAGAAAAAGCGCGCTGAACAAACTTTGATGCAGCGTGCTCATGTCCCCGGCGAGACTTGCACAACTCACATTGAGGAAATCTTGAAATTGTGCAAGTCTGTGGACCCATGAATGAAAGAAGATGACAAGGTTGGACATCTCCTCAAAGGGATTGCTGAGGACGTCTACAATTTCCTCATAGGCAAGGACGCCTTGGAGTCTGTAGCAGATGTAATTCAACACTGCCGCACGTTTGAAACTTTGAAGGCCAGGCGCATTACGCCCAAGTTTGGTAGACTTGCCAACGTCACCACCGTTGCAAGCGTCGACGTCACCACGACGCCATCCAGTGATCTTGCCGCAACGATTAGACAAATCGTACGCGAAGAACTTGGGCGATGTGACGCCGTCATCCCGACCAGGGCACGTGCCCATGATAAGTCTCTGTCATACGACGCAATGTGTGCAGCCGTTGATGCCACAGTGTATGATGTGCCCCCATCAAGAGCACCGGGGCAACAAACCGACAACCTCGTCGTCGCAATGGTCTCCAAAACGCCTTCAACCAACCACCTACAATGGTGTCCTCGTGGGACGATCACGGGTACACGGTGCCTCGTGGAAGGTTTGGCAATGTGCGTGATGCTCCTGTCTGCTTTTACTGCGGTTTCCGTGGACATGTGGCTCGATTCTGCACTCAGAGGCGTCGCGAAATCACAGCGCCACTACGAGGGACCACCGGCTTCTCCTCGACGAAACAGCTGGCGGGGTGGTATGCGCTCAATGCGGGACACTTTCGTGGGGAAATGGCTTCCAGCAAAACGCCCGCAATGACACGCGCTTCGGACACAATTTCCAACCAGAATTTCCCGCAGCGACTCGCCCTCATCCGTACGAAGCTTGGCGCCCCCACCTGCACGCCGGCACCGTTCTCCATCTCCCGGTCGCCGCGTCACTTCCGCATCACCGGGAAACTAGGTGGCGCGGCCGACGGAGGTGAGGTCACCGATTATTTTTCACTACATTCACCTATGCCTCCACCAGTTTTTATGACGCAAAACAAGGTCCCCTTGCTCGTTGATGGACTGCCTACAACGGACTTTAATAGACACTGGAGCAGCTGTTTCAGTGATGAGTTTTAACTTTAAATTGCAGCTAGGACATAAAGTGATATTTCGCTGGGACAGCTGTGC
>JALIZH010030439.1:0-28465 GCA_030522465.1 Rhipicephalus appendiculatus | reverse complement strand
ACCACCACATTTGCTGGATTGATAGGATAGGCAAGTTTGCATGTCTACTTTCTTTTCTGCCGCTGTGTGTCCTTTCAGTTGTTAGTCGGCGTTTGTGGCACCTTGATTTCTCTCTTGTGTCCGTGTTTGCACGACCTGTCTCTTGCATGAATATGAACCAGCAAGCTCAGCTCTTTGTTATGGTAGTGCTCATGTCGACTTGTCTCTTCCTGAAATAATATCGTCCAATTCACTATAGGTAACATAAAAGCATGAAATTTAGAAGCAATCTTAATGTGTATTGCACACCCATCATGTCATGACAATTATAGAGCACCTTGTTATCCTTAATAAAAGATACAAACGCCTTTTTAGGAAGCCTGGCATGAGTAATGCATGTTTACAACCACCCCTCATATATATATGTCTATTAAATACACTAGTTAGTGCCAAATAATGCCAAATGTCTCGTAATTTGTTCACTGAAGAGCTTGCCTGACCTGTTAACCATCCTGGTATATTTCGTTCAAAATTTGTCAACATTTTCCCCAGAAAAAGTACTATGGCATCCATATAACTTATAACCTACTTTGAAAACACATACCTATTTGGTAACAGATGGTAATAGCTCACTGAGAGCACCTTCACTGATCTCTTGGCTTGCATCGAGAACCCGTTATACATTATACTTTTGTCAATAAAACAGCAAATCTTTAACAAAGTATTGAGCCTTAGCAAACAATGTATTGTACTAGCACTTTACTTGGTGATGTAATAAGCGAGCCTGATGAAAAACTAGGCACATGTAATTGAATAGAAAGTATCAGTAAGTGTAAAATGATAATAGAGAAGAAATTAGCAGATAGTTTAAAATCAAAAGAGGTTCCAGCTGGTGTTTGGTTTCTCGTTAAGAAATATATGTCCTGTATTTGGTTTCTATTTCAGAAATATTATGTGCTGTTGGGCAAGTAATGATGTATACATCTGAATAAACAGTGCACTGTTCAGTTAGACAAGTGTTAAGGGGTAACAAACACTTTTAGGGATTGCATGGGATTTTGCATTGTTATTTTAATGTCAATAGTGAACCTTGAACATTAATTAAGAGCCTGTGCTCAAATATCATGACGTCGTTCTTTCTGTACTGCGAGTCCAAGTAGTGCGTGCATCATTCTGTGACTAACTCTAGAAGAAATATCCGCAAAGCGTCTCCTGTCTTTTCCTTCTCTTTTTGCATCGTAGCTGAATGAGAATGCACTCATACGCGAGCAAAATTAAGTCCTAGGGTCTCCTGCGTCGTGTCAAACACACGATCGCGTTATAAAGCACGCCGAAGGGGCATGCACAACACACTCCCGGATTAATGTTGAGCACCACTTCGTCCATTGTAAAATGATTCGCGCAGCCGTGTATATACACGGCTGCGCTGACAAATAAATATACAGCGAAAAGCCTAAATATTACGGCGGCGTCACTTCATGTCTGCGGCGCACGGCTCAATCTGTACGGAGCACGGCTTCAGCGCGGCTGCGCAAGCTAGGGTTTCTTGCGTCGTGTCAAACACAAGGTCGCGTTATAGAGCACGCCAAAGGGGCATGTACACACTCCCGGATTAATGTTGAGCACCACTTAGTCCACGTGAAACGATCCGCGCATACACCACTTGGTTCATCGTAAAACGATCAGCGTACACACCACTTGATCCATCGTAGAAAGATCCGCGCATACACCACTAGGTCCATCGTAAAACGATTGGCGTAACACTTGTCAGCGAAAGCTCTAACGTTTCGGCGACGCGTATGGCTTCAGCGCAAAACAAACTGAACACAGGCGCCGCCATCTTTCTTGAAGCGAAACAAAAATAAACAAAAAATACCGGAAGCGTGCTTAGATCACGTGACCACTTCCAGCCAATAGCGGCGCAGCATTCGCCCCATACATCTCAGGGGATATGATACGGAAACACGCGGCCCGGACGCTCATCGCGGCGCTGCACAGGAGAGAGAATGAGGGCCGCGTGCTCCGTCATTTTCATACCGCGCCCCCAGCGGAGTATGCAGCTGTCGCACCACCTGCCGTGTGTGCCGCTCCGTAGAGGATTCCTAGAGGAGAGAAAGTGGGTGAGTGTAGGAGAGGGGAGAGGACGCGCATGCGCTGTGGGGATGTGGGACGCGGGCGCCGCTCCGTAGAGTAGAGGATTCCTAGAGTAGAGAAAGGGGTTGAGCGTAGGAGAGAGGGGGGACCCTGGTGAAAAAATTGATATATACGGAAGATACGGATCCGTACATTCGGAATTATGGTATTACGGATCCGCATGGTACGGATCCGCATGATACGGATCCGCATGATACGGATCCGCATAATCCATATCCGAATAATCCATATATATGGATTATACGGATCCGTATCTTCCGTATATACGGCTTCCACTTATACGGAAAATGGTATTATGGACGCCACAATACCATAGTGATTTTGGTTTAGCGAGTTCATAAAATGCATACAAGGTCTTCCATTGAGTCAGAACTTGTTAAAGGACAGCTTAATCGAGAGATCAAAGTAAACTGAGTAATATTCATTCTGCACATGTACGCGCTGAATAAGCCTAAACGATGTGCACTGTCAGATGACAACACCCTCGCATGCACCACGCAAAATAACTACAAAGAATACGCACTGTCACACAAGACGACACCCTGGCACACACCACCACACACACACTTGTTCACGTCTGCCACCACTGGTTATGTTCCATGTGTTGAGAATGTAGAAACAGTGGCAGTTCTCACACGCAGAGTAAGCATAAACAATGCGCACTGTCAGGCGACACGACACCCTGGCACACGCCACAACACATGCACTTGTTCACACCTGCTGCCATTGACCATGCCATATATGACGAGAATGTAGAAACAGCAGCAGATCTCACGCGGCACTGCAAATCACGCGGCACTGCACGGGTATATCAGTAAAGAATCGCAGCAGCAAGGAAACGTCGCAAGCGCAATTGCTCAGACGCGGCAGCGTGCGATACACTGGCAGGAGCGGCTCAAGCCACGAAAGACAAGCCCAACGTAGGTGGCGGCGTGCCGCGGTGGAATGTAACGTAATACCATGGTGGGTGAGAGGGAAAGACGACGGTCGCCGAGGGGAGCGTTTGACGGGCACAGAAAGTATAGAGGAGGGAAGGGAGGCCCCTCCCTCTTAGGTGACAAGAGAGAAAAGCCCCCGCCACCTCCCCCCCGTGCACTCGCCTGTGGTCATGGGTTCAGGTAGAACACCATGCTTTCCGTATACTACTTATTGTCACGTGGATCTTTCCGCATAGCGCATACGGATTCCGTTTGTTCTTTCCGTATCCCATGCGGTTTCCGCAATGTTCCGTATCATACTTTCCGTATATTCCGCATCACCGTATGAGTCTATCCGTATAACAGATACGGCATCCGCATGTTCCTTAAGGCTACATCCGTACGCCCATACGGAATTCCTTATGTACCATATGATACTTCCGTATGTTCCTTACAATTTCCGTAAACATCCGTATACGTCCGTACAAAATCCAGATATTTTATACGAAAAATATGCGGAACCCGTATGTTTTCCGTATGACGGCATGCGGATTTTTTTCAGTAGGGGAGAGGACGCGCATGAGCTGTGGGGGGTGTGGGACGCGGGCTCCGTAGAGTAGAGGATTCCTAGAGTAGAGAACGGGGATGAGCGTAGGAGAGGAGAGAGAGGGGGAGGTGACGCGCATGCGCTGTGATGGTGTTGGACGCGGGAAGGAGGGACGGACTAAGCTGGTATCGAGACGCTTTAACTATGCCCTCTGAGATTGCGAATTTCAGAGGTCATCCTTTGACTGCGTCGTTGCTGAATCGTTCCCTATCGGCTCTAGTTAGTGCCATTTGAGAGATGCAAAGCGCGCTTGTGGTGTACCGTGCACTAAGAGCAGCTACATGGGCTAGATGGTGTTGCATCTTGGATAATTGCGCTTTTTATCGTACGGGGACGGACTGAATAAACCACAAACTCAGAGCGCAGACTAACAACTATTTTATTTCCACACATTTTACTCGTATATACAGTGAAACCTCGGTGATACGAATCTCACGGGACCAACAAAAATATTTGTATCATCCGAAATTCGTATCACCAGAAAGCATGGAAGGTTAGCATGCAACAAAAAGAAAGCTGGCGTACATTTTCATTTATCGTTTTTCAGGGCCGCAGCAACTTCAGGAAGAACTCTGTATGACTGTCAGTTGAGTTTTTGTTTTCAGATGTATTGTTGCCAAAGTAACGGAAGAAGCGCTTTGAAGCGATAGACCAAGGCCACCACATTTCGGAACCGCGGTCCCATGTTACGATTTTGTTATCGCGGTGGTGTTGGGGGTGTTTTTTTGGGAGATTTATGGTCGTGCCTGCACAAGTGCGACCTCAACAGTCGCACATGTTGACGTTGTGGGGCCTGACTCCTTCGCCAAGACTGTCCTCGCCTTCTTTTGGTCCTCGTCCACCTTTCATGGTATGTCTGATGCACGAGGCAGGCAGGTGTACAAACAGTAAAACGAAAGCAGCCCGCGTCGATGCGCTAGAAAAAAAAGAAGTATGGCGACAATGCCTTCTGTAATCTAAACGCGAAGGCACACGGAGGTACATTAGAGCCCCAAAGATTCGAACGCACAATCTTGGATGCCGTGACGCGTCTCTGAAGGTTTATTCTCACCGTAAGAAAAGTATTAACGTGTTTCTACCGATTTGGCAGTGCGGCGCGCCTGCGCGCGGGCTTGGCGCGTCTTCTGCGACAGCACCTCTTCGTACCTGTGTGGTAGCGTACGTTCGTATGAAACGTCGCGGGGGAAATCGGTTCGCAACAACCGTACTCCATTACACTGCAGGCCAATGGGCCTTGGCAGGGACCAAAGAAGAATTCATATCACCCCGAAATTCGTATGACCTGTGTTCGTATCACCGAGGTTTCACTGTATACACACAGGAAGGCATCGCAAAAACCCGATGCAAGATAAAAAATATTCAAATGGGCATGCGCATAACAAACGTTATTTTGTTCCAATGAAGTGAATTTCTTTTGATGAAAGAATAATGGATGGTGCGCTGATGCATTCGTCGGCATGTGCCTGTGTCATCATATAAGACTCGGTTATTACTCGTTTCATTTTATCGTGAACCTGCGACAAGACTGTGGTTTTCTCGAAAAGCGGCTCACATTTACACTGCGAGACATGTGTTGCTAGATTTCCCGGATGCGTGATTCGTTGTCAGTTATTTCGATGCTCTCTTAATCTTGTATTTAAACATCTGTCCGTCTGTCCGAAGTATCTCCTACCACATGTCAAGGGAATGTCGTAAACTACTTCCTTATTGCAAACCACAAACTTTCTAACATGGTTGATGCCGCAATTGTTACTCTGGCTTCTTTCCTTGCAGCCGTTTACCCTTCGACACATTCCAATAAGTTCTTCCGGACCCAAGAAAACCAGTTCAACGTTCTGTGCATTTGCAATCTTTCTTAGCTTATGTGAAACTGTGTGGATATATGGCAGAACTATTGGTCTTGCTTTTTCGGTAGCAGATTCGTCACTTTTACTATAATTTTTTCGTTAATTGTCTTTAACAGCTTTTCAGCCACTGATGCAATCACACAATCAGGAAATTCACTGCACTTCAGCCTTTCCACTTGTATGTTGACGCCAACTGAGGCTTCTTTAAAGTTTCTAGACGTTCAGATTTTTCTAAATTGTGATCATACATGTTGGATGTATTTAAGAAAAGGAACAAATACCATCATGAGATACAGTTCTGCGCATTCAAAGTTAATCAAAAGGGGAGTAGCATTTTCTTGTCTAAAGCAAAGTGTGCAGAAATCCTGTCATCATAAAATAGCGCAGAGCATCAACATACAGGTGGAAAGGCTGAAGTGCAGTGAATTTCCTGATTGTGTGATTACATCAGTGGCTGAAAAGCTGTTAAAGACAATTAACGAAAAAATTATAGTAAGAGTGACGAATCTGCTACCGAAAAAGCAAGACCAATAGTTCTGCCATATATCCACACAGTTTCACATAAGCTCAAAAAAGATTGCAAATGCACAGAACGTTGAACTGGTTTTCTCGGCTCCGGAAGAACTTATTGGAATGTGTCGAAGGGTAAACGGCTGCAAGGAAAGAAGCCAGAGTAACAACTGCGGCATCAACCATGTTAGAAAGTTTGTGGTTTGCAATAAGGAAGTAGTTTACGACATTCCCTTGACATGTGGTAGGAGATACGTCGGACAGACAGAAAGATGTTTAAATACAAGATTAAGAGAGCATCGAAATAACTGACAACTAATCACGCATCCGGGAAGTCTAGCAACACATGTCTCGCAGTGTAAATGTGAGCCGCTTTTCGAGAAAACCACAATCTTGTCGCAGGTTCACGATAAAATGGAACGAGTAATAACCGAGTCTTATATGATGACACAGGCACATGCCGACGAATGCATCAGCGCACCATCCATTACTCTTTCATCAAAAGAAATTCACTTCATTGGAATAAAATAACGTTTGTTATGCGCATGCCCATTTGAATATTTTTTATCTTGCATCGGGTTTTTTGCGATACCTTCCTGTGTGTGTATATATACGAGGAAAATGTGTGGACATAAAATAGTTGTTAGTCTGCGCTCTGAGTTTGTGGTTTATTCAGTCCGTCCCCGTACGATAAAAAGCGCAATTATCCAAGATCCAAGGTACCGTGCAGCTGACTCAGTAGCTTAGTCGGGGGTGCGCCTGGGCGCTGGTCGTCACGGACCTGGAGGTCTTATGTGCGATTCCTGGTGGTGGAACATTTTCTTTTAAATGCGAAGCATTTCTTAGCGAACTTCGGCGACTTTGAGCGTATCTATCTATCTATCTATCTATCTATCTATCTATCTATCTATCTATCTATCTATCTATCTATCTATCTATCTATCTATCTATCTATCTATCTATCTATCTATCCGCCTACGACTCTGTGTTCTCCTGGCCGTATCATTAATGGAATTAATGCCAAATTTGGTATGGCATAACATTACTGTATGACAAACATGAATGACTGGTCATATCATGCAAATCTTGACTAACTTGTCATGAAAAGTATGGTTTACACGCCATGGCCGTAGTGCTCCTGAGGCCGTTTTCTTAACTTGATATATCCGAAAATTGGTACGATGAGACATTTCTGCATGACCAACATAAATGACTGGGAATAATATGAAAATCATGACCTGCATATCATGTACAACATGATTTACATGCCACGCGCATGGCGCGCTGACGGCCGTTTCGCTAGCTTCATATACACCAAATTTGGTATTGCGTGACGTGACTGTAAGAAGAACATGTATGCCAAGTGGTAATATGAAAATCATGACATGTGATGCGCAACATGACTTGCATACTACGCTCATGGTACTCCCGTGGCCGTTTCGCTAGTTTGATGTACAGCAGATTTGGTACTCGGCGATGTGATTGTATGACGAGCATAAATGACAAGTGGTAACGTGGAAATAATGACGTGTCATGTGCAACATGACTTGAATGCCAGGCTCATGACACCCTCGTGGCCGTTTCGCTAGCTTGATATACACAAGATTTAATATTGAGTGACGTCACTTTTTGACGAGCAAAAATGACAAGTGGTAATATGGAAATCATGACATGTCATGTGCAACATGACTTGCATGCCACGCTCATGACACTCTGGTGGCCGTTTCGCTAGCTTGATATACACAAAATTTTTTAAGGTGGAAGCCTTTAATGTCTCATGCTCACGTCCGTCCGTCCGTCCCTCCAACCGTGCCCTGGCATGGTGCCAGGTGGGCGCCAGGGCGCGCAAACGGACGCCGGTCGCGTTGGACTCCAGAGCCCTCGCGCTTTGCTTGCGTAGCGTTGCTGTGTACAGCGTGTCTAATCATGGAAGGAGGGAGACGCGCGCATCGTGTTCCATTCTGACCGACCCCGTTTCAGGGGGCGAAGGCGTTCTAGGAACACACTTTGGAATTTACAAAGTGTCCGTCAATTTAAACGCTGGAACGCGGATGGCGTCTGCACCATGCGCAAAGCGCCAGAATACGAACGCATGCAAACGGCGGCAGAGTGGTCTCGCGCCAAGTTGCGATTCGAGGTGAAAAATTAAAGAAGAAAATACGCACACATTCCGTTTGTGTGCCATCCCACTGAGTGTGTAAAAAAAAGACATGGCGTAGTCAGTCGAATGGCACAAGCTTTCGCCGAACACACTTTGGAATGCAAAAAGAGTCCTTTTGAGCGACGTGATTGTATGACGAGCATAAATGACAAGAGTGGTAATATGGAAATCATGACATGTCATGTGCAACATGACTTGGATGCCATGCTCATGGCACGCTCGCGGCCGTATCGCTAGCTTGATATGCACCAAATTTGGCATTGCGTGACCTGACTCTATAACGAACATAAATGATAAGTGGTAAGAGGGAAATCATGACATGTCATGTGCAACATGACTTGCATGCCGCGGTCATGGCGCACTCACGGCCGTTTCGCTAGCTTGATATACACCAAAATTGGTATTGCGGGATGTGACTGTATACCGAACATAATTAGCAGGTGCATAGGTCAGCGAACTCACTCATGAGTCGACTCACTCGGACTCACTCAGACTCAGACCGGGCCGTGAGTCTGAGTAAGTCTGGGTGAGTAATATTTTGGTGAGTTTGAGTCTGAGTCAGTCTGCTTGACGAAAATTTTCGTGTGTGTGAGTCCGAGTGAGTTGGGCTCATGAAATGTTCGGTGAGTCTGAGTCCGAGGAAGTCAAAAGCGCAAGATATCTTTCTTGAGTGAGTATGAGTGAGTTCCACTTCTTTTTGCCGACCTATGGTCATATCTAATTATCTTCAGCATTATAGCCTTACGTGGATTCACGTTTATACTCACGTCTACTCAAACGTACTCCAAAGCAGTGTCTTTCACACACTATTTCAATATTTATTAATCAGAGGCATGAATTAGGAAGGGGGGTGCCTTGACCTCCCCCTCCGCTAACTCTTCCAAGGAAATTTTCGATAAATATATCTTACGTTGTCATCTCTTTAAAGAAAAAATGACCTTACTGGTTTACGAGCACTCATAACTCGTAAAGGCGCTAAGAGGAGCACTGATTACTTGAGATATTGGTGTAAAAGAGCATTGACGCCATGGTCGAAAAAGATAATTCTAGGCTAATGGACTCATGAGTCGACTAACTCGGACTCACTCAGACTCAGATCGAGCCGTGAGTTTGAGTCTGAGTGAGTCCGGGTGAGGAATGTTTCGGTGAGTTTAAGTCCGAGTGAGTCCGGTTGATTAAAATATTCGTCAGTGTGAGTGAGTTCGGCTCCGAAAAAAGTTTGGTGAGTTTGAGACCGAGTGAACCCTAAGCGCAAAATATATTTCATGAGTGAGTCTGAGTGATCTCCACAAGTTTTCCCGACCTATGAGCAGGTGGTAACATGAAAATCTTGGCATGCAGGTCATCTACGATGCCATTTACATGCCACGCTCATGGTGCGCTTGCGTCCAGTTCTCTAGTTTGATGTACAACAAAATTGGTATTGCGTGACGCGACTGAATGACGAACATAAATGACACGTCCTAACATGTAAATCATGACATGCATATTATGTACAGCATGATTTGCTCCTTGGTGGCTGCTTCGCATTACATCGATTCCCACAGTGCGTAGGATCTGCCGGTTTTTTTTTCTTTCTCATCCGTTAGCGTTCATTTTATCAGCGTCATATCTATGACGGAAATACATCACTCAAATTTTGGCGGACCCGGCATAAAAACACTTTCGTGTTCAAACAATGAGGATTCGAACGCTATTTCAACCTAGGCATGGTGAGTGACACTGAAGTTTTCTTTTACATTACGACAAGGGTGCTTCAAACCCCATTGCTAAGAGGCGCCATACCCATACATGCGACATGTCGAGCAAGTAATCGCGTTAAATTGCGTGGCTGTATACAGTCGAGCGGACTAATAACGATACCGGTTTTAACAACATATCGGTTATAACAAAGAGAAGCTGTTGCACCGTCCACTTTAGTATGTTTTCTATGGTGAAATAACCCGCTTAGAGGGAATGCCCGCATGCCGCATTATCGGTTATAACAATAAATTCTGGTGGCTATTGGGATGTCCGTACCGAAAGGTAATGTAACGCGAAATCCTTGAAAAGAAAGAAGAAAACGATAAATTCCAGCTGCTGAACCCCGCCCACCAGTGGCGTAGCCAGGGTGTGGCACATCGGGCACGTGCCCCCCCCAAATTCTTTTCGCCATGGCATACGGAGTGAAAAATGACCATTTCAAGGAGGTGCCCAACCCGAAATCAAGGAGGTGCCCCCAGTGCCCCCCGGAAAAAAATTTCTGGCTACGCCCCTGCCACCCACCACCCCAACGTACCCCAACACCCCTTCGGATTTGCATTGTGCTTCAGCGCATAGCAGTGTCGTCCTGCGGGAAAGCTGACCTTTGAAATCCCCTACGGCGCGGGAGCGGTGGTGGCTCCTGTTTAACCATGCAATTTGATTAAAAGAAGTCACAGTTTCGCCACTAGGGCGAAGAAATTAATGCGATAGCAAGAAAGTAGTTTGTCACACGAAGAACAATAAGCAGCTCGATACTTGCTGCGCGCCGCCGCAGCACAAGGAAGGAGGCGCGAAAAGGACGCATAACAACTGTCGCAGTTGTTACGTGTTTGTATTTGAGCAATGCGCTGCGAGTGTCCGCAATGCAGAAACCGACGCTATAGTGCCTAGAATATACTGGCTAGTGTGCTGAGCGGAGGTGGTTTCCAATGGGAGGAGGTGGCAGTGCCGGTGATGCATTCCAACTTTGGCCGCAGGCGGCGACGCTTGTCGCAAAGGTGTAGCACACCGCGCCGACGCGCCGGCGTCGCGGTGTATGTTAGTGCCTCCGCAGCTTATCAGTGCTTCGTGCCCCGTGTCCAAAGTTGTCTTGGTGACGTTTGCGCTGTTTTTAAATGCGAAGCATTTCTTAGCGAACTTCGGCGACTTTGAGCGTATCTAGCTATCCATCTATATATCTAGCCGCCTACGACTTTGCGCTCTACTGGCCGTATCGTTAATGGGATTTATACCAAATTTGGTATGGCATAACATGACTGTATGACGAACATAAATGGCTGGTCATATCATGAAAATCATGACTAACTTGTCATGAAAAGTAAGATTTACATGCCACGCTCATGGCGCGCTCGCGGCCGTTTCGTTAGCTTGATATACACCAAATTTGGGATTGAGTGACATGACTGTATGACGAACATAAATGACAAGTGGTAATATGGAAATCATGATTTCATGAGCGACATGACTTGCATTCCACGCTCATAGGGCGCTTGCGGCCGTTTCGTTAGCTGGGTATACACCAAATTTGGTATTGAGTGACATGACTGTATGGCGATAAATGACTAGTGGTAATATGGAAATCATGACATGTCATGAGTGACATGACTTGCATTCCACGCTCATGGCGTGCTCGCGGCCGTTTCGTTAGCTTGAGATACCCCAAATTTGGTATTGAGTGAGATGACTGTATGACGAACATAAATGACTAGTGGTAATATGGAAATCATGACATGTCATGAGCGACATGACTTTCATTCCACGCTCATGGCGCGCTCGCGGCCGTTTCGTTAGCTTGATATACACCAAATTTGGTATTGAGTGACATGACTGTATGACGAACATAAATGACAAGTGGTAATATGGAAATCATGACTGGTCATATGCGACATGACTTGCATGCCACGCTCATGGCGTGCTCGCGGCCGTTTCGTTAGCTTGAGATACACCAAATTTGGTATTGAGTGACATGACTGTATGACGAACATAAATGACAAATGGTAATATGGAAATCATGACTTCTCATGTGCGACATGACTTGCATGCCACGCTCATGGTGTGCTCGCAGGTCGTTTCGTTAGCTTGAGATACACCAAATTTGGTATTGAGTGACATGACTGCATGACGAACATAAATGACAAGTGGTAATATGGAAATCATGACTTGTCATGTGCGACATGACTTGTGTGCCACGCTCATGGCGTGCTCGCGGCCGTTTCGTTAGCTTGATATACACCAAATTTAGTATTGAGTGACATGACTATGTAACGAACATAAGTGGCAGGTGGTAACATGAAAATCTTGGCATGCGTGTCATCTACAATGCCATTTACATGCCACGCTCATGGTGCGCTTGCGTCCAGTTCGCTAGCTTGACATACACCAAATTGGAATATCGCGACGTGACTGTATGACGAACACAAATGACCGGTCGTAACATGTAAAACATGACATGCAAATTATGTAAAGCGTGATTTGCTCCTTCCTGGCTGCTTCGCATTACATCGATTCCCACAGTGCGTGGGATCTGCCGGCTTTTACTGGTTTTTACCGTGTTCGCGCTAATCTTCGTGTACGAACGTGTAAATGGGAACAGCAAAGAGTAATTATGCGTGTGTTTTCCATTTTGCACATTAGTTATGCTTGATGAGTTGATGATTATTTAGTTGTGGAACGGGGATTTTTGAAAGTGAAGTTCAGCTTACATTTTCAGTTATTGAGGTGAGGTGAAACTTTGAAAGTGAGTTTCAAATCTTGGCTATACAGCAGTGGTAATGAAAGCTATGACTAAAATTTGCGAGGTACTTTAAAGGTAGACGCAGGTTGCATTAGAGCCCACAGATAGTTCGAAATTTTTTAGTATTTTTTATTTTTGTTTGTTTTTCTACTAATGTACTTCTCAAAATAAGATCTGCCATCTGTGAATCACTGACATTTTGCAGAAAGGTAGCGATTAAGGCTTTACAGAACTGGGACTAAAATTGTGAGGGTACAACAAAAAATTAGATTTGTCATGCTTTTTTTTTACGTTTGTTGATTTATGAAAATGGCCACTAATGAATGATTTTTTATACTAAAAGATACAAATGCGCATGGCTACTGACTCTAGAACCAGTTATGTTAATGCCATTATAGTTAACACGTGGAAATCTTTGTTTTCCTACGCCCGCTAGTTCGCGAGAAAAGTGTACAGAAATTTTAAAAATGTTCTTTTGAGAAAAACGCAGAAATAACGTAGGAGTACGCGCGCATTACCTGTGACTGTGTCAACAAAAAGACCTAAAATTCTTTTTGAAACCGCGAGTGCCCAAATGTGATATATTTTCTCAAAGAAATGCTCTATTCGATCATTTGAAATTCCAAAATTGCATTTTTCGACCACAAGAAGTCTCACCCCACCTTTAAACTGTTAATTGATTGCGGTTAAAAGCAAGCACGCATAATACTCACAAAGATGCTTTGCACGAAAATTTTTTTGAGCCATTCACACTACTAGACTATGATGAAATGATCTAATGGAGATGTTGTTCTTGACTAATGAGTAATGACCCCTGTTCGTTTTATTCGCATTTAGCTTTTGTGAATCCTATTTAGACTAGATTGTGTTCATCACATGTGGTCTAGAAAATACGGATGCCATGCTGGAAAACGTGGAACAGTGAAAGTGACCCCACCCCACCGTACATTTGCATATGAACCATTCTCTGTTAATTACAGACTTGCTCATGTAGTGCAACAATGCAGTAGGTACATCTGAACTGCGGAAACATCGAAACAACCGATCCAAAAGTATGGGGCCTATGGTGATATCTGCAGAACTGGACGAGCACCATTCATTTTGTTGGTGAAGCGAACGATGTGCAAAAGCTAGTGTCATAATGTTTGCAAGAAAGATTAGTGCATATGTGTAATACAAGCGTTACATGGACATTTGTGATTACTGTCGACCCGCTCCGGCTGAAGTATCTGCTCGCGATTAAGAATTATCGTGCCATGACCCGACTACCTCGGCACGTGTAGGTTATACACTCTGCAAGTCCATGATGGTGCATCATACCGAGTGTGATGCGCCGCTAAAATAATAAAATATGACCACGACTGAGAGGTGCGAAGTGCAGTTAACTGGATCGACTTCGAGTAAAATCGCTGCGTTGAAAACAGCGCGAAAACGGGATGAAGGCTAAGGGACTAACAACAGAAGCGCTGTTGCTTAGCCTTCGACCCGTTTTCGCGCTGTTTTCAACGGAATGAGATGTGCCAACTTGCGCTTCAAGACACTATCATACGGAGTAAAAATCGCCAGCGAATGTTCCCGTATAGCAGCGAAGAATCCGAGTCGGACTTCATCGCGATCGAAATTGCCGTGAGCCATCCTTACGACACGATTTCTTGCGTCTAACGCGTCAACTTTCTCGCTGATTGTTTTCAACGGGCAAGTTGGGTGCGTCGGAGTATATTCATTGCGACTTTTCTACTTCGCTTTGGTGGTGAAGCAGAGAGTCGCGAAAACTAGCAGACGACGTGAGGTACGTGTGAAACGCTTGTCGATTTGTAGTGCCGAACCACTTTAGGATTTTCTGCGGGCAGTAATTTGGGCGCTAAGATTTTCCCCGTCCGGTCAAGTGCTTTGACGAGTGTGTTAAAAGCAACGAAGAACACTACATTCGCGGCAGAAAGCGCCGTGCTACGCAGCTGAAAGCGGAGGAGCCGCCGACGCGCGGGGGACCTTAGCGAGTCGCAGCGCCGCCATGCGGTGACTGTGGGAAGGCATCAGCGCGATGGCCACGCCAAAGCGCCCGCTCAGCACACTAGCCAGTATATTCTAGGCACTATACCGACGCTGTTATTGTTGCCTCTGACATGGCTCATACCCACTCAGGGGTATTGGCCAAGCATTGATTATATGATAGTGTTAGACTTTTCGACGCTGTTTGATACTTCTTTTCCTTTTAAACTGCGGCACGCCAAATGACCCCTCTGCGTCTCCTGCCACGCGGTGGCGTCTGACGCCAAGTGTGCCCCGTGTTTTTTTTTTTTCCTTCTAGATATGATTGGTAAAGGGAGCCACTTTTTCGTGTGCGTCTCAAGGGCAGTTTTCAATTTGAAAGAAACTGTAAAAGCGTTGCGTGATAGAAAACACGCTCAAGCTGTTCCGAGATCTAGGTACCGCGAGCGGCAAATGGTGCATATGAATAGCTCGCCGTTATATCGCCGGCACAAGGATGGCATGTCGCTGTGTTGGCTAGCGCAGCAGGCTGCAGAGCGAGGGGTCGCTGGTCAGGTGGTTTGGAATTTCTTTCTACTAATTTATTTTTCTTTATGCCTTTTGTATATATGCACATACATATACATATCCGGGACATGACGGCGACAACAGACGGCGAAAATTAGCAGAGAGTGTCGACATAATTGCTATCGCAATAAAAAGTTGAGACTGCGAAAAGTGTCAGCGCCCAAAACTTGAGGGGATTATCATACATTGGCTTTATGGGACTTGTGGCAGTCCCGTGAAAGCATCCGAATTTTCAAACATGCCCCAAAAAATCGGCAGCTTTGTCAACCTTGTCACTGATGTCTGTTGGCATAACCCATCCGATATTATAGTTTTCTCAAAACAGCCTGCCATCCCCCTATTTTGCTCTTTTTTTTTCGTGCAACCCGTTTATAGAACTGATTATTGGTTATAACAGCGAAATTTCCGTGGCACTTGACTTTTGTTATAAGTGAGTTCGACTCAAGATCAGCCATACGAGCCTTTCGATCTGGTTTAGTCTCGAAAGAGGCGGCGGCCATAATAAGGCAAAGGCCTCCTGATGCTTCGCATACTATCGCATGGTTCCCGGCGCACATGGGACACAATGTTCATCCTAGCAAACCCAACCCGAATGAGCTAGTTCATGACCAAGCGCGAGGTCTCACGTTCCGCGATGGTCCCGATTCACTAGACAGCCCGGGTTGTGAGCACAACTCTGACCCATTACTCTCTTTTCATGAAATAGTTAAACACTATCAGCTTGGCCGCAGGAAATTCCCGCTCCCACACCCTAAGCTCACTCGACCCCAATCTTCTACGCTGAGAATGTTACAGACAGGATCTTTCCCGTCGAGAGGTAAATTTAGCCACTTTGCTCCGGACATCGACCCACGCTGCCCTGAGTGCAATGCAGAGTATTGCTCGTTAGAACACATGCTCTGGCAATGTTCTGCGTTACGAAATGCGCCTTTAATCAACAAGAGTACTGGGAGGAAGCCCTCAGAAGTGGCGATCCCAAGGAACAACTAAGGGCTGTCCAAAGGGCCCGCGAACGGGCGGAGGACCATGGTCTTCCGGTCCCAACGTGGGCGCGGCCCGCAACTACGAGCTTGTAGTTCCTTTGGACCTTATTAAAGTTTGTTGACTGACTGACTGACTGTATAAGCAAACAGCAGGCGTCACACGATGCGTATTGCCTAAAGTGTGGGTGGTTTAAAACGTCCGACCCATAACAGATGCCTCGGCCATATTCCTTCATCATGATCAGCCACCAAACCAACAATGTTAGCAGCTACGTGGGTGCGCCTACTGCCTTACAGACGCGTAGTGGTTACCTTGCTACTTCGCGAAATGATTAATTATGGAGTTATGAGTACTTACCTACATCACAAAATGGGTATGGTTATGAAGCAGTACCCCGCCAATATACTTGCTGTAGTCGCTCTGATATAGCTTACAATAGGCTTTGAAAGCCTGCTCCTGCTGCTTATACTTAAGGGTGGTCACGCGGCACACCACCACCACCACCGAATTAAGCTTCGCCATAAGATGCTTCACATCAAAAATCACCGCCCAAGCACTCCGTACAAATGGTTAACCAGCCAAGATGAAATGTGCTGCCCCGGTGATTAGCAGTGGGTTCAATCCGACGCTGCACTGAATCATTCCACAATTATCATTGCGAGGTTGTGGTCGAACCACAGGCGGTCACAGACGTCGCAGCCGAAGCCAAAGTGCCGCTGGAGAAAGTCTCGCCCAAAGCGGGCGTTCGCCCCGGTGCAATTCGCTCCCTCAATCATCACGTCGACGCTGTTCTGCCCGCAAAGCCGCTTCATCGGCGCGCCGTTGCTGCAAGCGTTTGACCCTGCAAGCGTCGTACCCAAACTCGCGCGCAAATGGCGCGCGAGCTTGGGTACGACGCTCAGAATGACGTAACTGATAGCACAGCCAATGGAGACCGCTGGTGACACAGATGCCGAGCGGTTTTTCGTTTCTCCTAGCCATATACAGCTTTCGCTGTAAAATTCTCACACATGCCTATTAGTGGCGCTTACAAAAGTGGAACTAGAAACAGTAGCCTGGGTGCATTTTAGGGGCGCAGCTCCTTAGGGTGTGGGTCTGTCCCTCCTTTGTAGTATGTAGTAGTAGGTAGCCACTAGTGGGATGAACCCACTCCACGTGAAAAAGATGACGATGACGCCTGGTGACCATGAAGAATAAGCGCGTTCCAGTATAGTGGAATGTACCCACTACACGTGATAACGATGACGATGACGCTGATGAGGAAAACAAAATCAGGGGAACACACTCCTTGTGGTCCGTAGAGCTCTTGAACAAAATCATCATCTACCCTGAATAATAAAACATTGTGTATATACTTTATCAATATGTAAATAATGAAACATTGTGTATATACTGTATGTATAATCACACCACACCCCCGCGTTTGTGTGTCAGGTCTTTGTATGATGATCGAGTGGGCAAAATTTACGGGATTACGCGATTGACGGTTTACCAGATTACCTCCGGAGCTTCGCCCACTCATCATCATTCACTTCGTGGATATGGCGTGATTTTTTTTTCAGTATAAAAATCATTCAAAAGTGGCAATTTTTCTACGTCGGCAAAACCACATAACATATCTAGTTTTTGTTCTACGCTTACAATTTTAGTTCCACTTCTGTAAAAAATTAGTAGGTACATTTGTGCAAAATCGCAACACTCTGCATAGCGCATATCCAAGCAAAAAATTACATATTGAGAAAAGGTAAGAACACAAAAATTAAAAGGACAAAGCACAATTTGAAATTATTTTTGAGCTACAATGCACCCAGCGTCTACAATTTAGACACACCTTGTACTACGACTGCTGTGCAGCCAAATTTTGAAACTCTATTTTTGTTCATAATCTTTGTCATGTAAGTCAATCCCTGGGTGTTTGCAAACAAGCTGGTGAAATTTCAGCGCCTTTGGTCGAGCATTGGTTTTATAACCAATATCGCAATAGACATGGGAGTTGCGCGATAATGTGAGAACTGATAGTCTGAGAACACTGGCGCACTCGCGAGCCGTGATGTAACAAGCCGCTTGCTTTGCGAGTGTCTGTATTCCGGCCAATAATTTTCTTTCGTGGTCCGCTGCGCGTACAAAACTATTGCAGCCTTCTTCGACTTGGGATTGAAAATTGAACGATTCGTCCCTGCTCCAACTTGTGTAGAAGACGGAGGCTCTACTGTGAAGCACATGACGTCACATACGTCATGACAATATGGCGGTCGCTGGTGGTGGGCGGGTTTATAACCGGCGATGTTTAAGGCTTTATTTTGCAAAGAAGTATTCTTTGACAGTGTTATCAGTGAATGAGTGTGTCCCCAGCATCCGTAATAAAGTACACGACAGTCAAGTGGTTTGTGCGCACAATACAGACTATGTTACAGCAAATATTACACACTAATAACCCTATTTTACATAGTCAAAAGTCTCACGCGCCTATACACCCGTAACTGTCCTACTTGCAGGTCTGTCGTCGTCGTTGCGCTGGGGTTTCTTGTCGTGCACGCTCGACGAGGCAGTTTGTAGTCCAGCGCCTCTCTTAATGGCGTGGCCAGGCCGTGATGGGGTCGTAGGACAACACGGCGGCAGGACACCAGGACACTGAAGTCAACGGTCAGTCATTGGCTCGAGCTACGGCTACCTCAGATCAGCTGCTCCGCTGGCGGTTGCCCTTCTGGTACGAAGCCATGAACTCCCCTTAGCCCCGAGGTCCTCGGGCCAGGAAAATCGACAGCTTGCCGGTCACCGGGAGCATCGAGCTCGCCAGGTCCGCATGTCTGCAGGACGCCCGGTCGAGATAAGCAGCTCCGAACGGAACATCAGGTTTGCCAGGTCCGCGTGGCTGCAGGACGCCTAGTTAATGGTCACCGCGACCCGAACCGCCGATCAGCGAGGTGCCGTTCGGATCATGTCACGCATCACCCGCTCAAGCCGCACACCGCACTGCCTCTTCGTTTTAGATGCGAAGCACCTTATGCTCGGGGCTATGTCCGTCCGGCGTCCCGCGTCCGGCCACTTTCATGAAGTAGGGAAGCACCCATTATGCGAACCAGAACACTATAATACGAAGGCCGTCAACCCCTATCACAGTCATCAGAGTCATGACTGAGAGCACAGAGAGGCTGCTTACCAATAGCTAGGCAGGTGGTGTCTGTAGCCCAGGTTGACCCCATTCCTTGAGTCATGGCCGAGAGCACAGAGAGGCTGCTTAGCAATGGCTAGGCAGGTGGTGTCTGTCGCCCAGGTTGACCCCATTCCTTAATATTGCTTGCATGTGTTTGGAGGGGGCTTAGTCCGTCTCTCCTTCCCGCGTCCCCTCCCCCTCTCTCTCCTACGCTCACCCCCTTTCTCTCATCTAGGAATCCTCTACTCTACGGAGCGGCCCCCGCGTCCCACACCCCCCGCAGCGCATTCGCGTCCCTTCCCCTATGCTCTCGTACGCTCACCCCCTTCCTCTACTCTAGGAATCATCTACTATACGGAGCGGTGCCCGCGTCCCACAGCGCATGCGCGCCCTCTTTCCTATAGGAATCCTCTACGGAGCGGCTCCGGCGTCCCACATCCCGACAGCGCATGCGCGTCCTCTCCCCCTCCTCTAGGAATCCTCTACTCTACGGAGCGGCTCCCGCGTCCCACACCCCCCACAGCACATGCACGTCCCCTGCCTCTCTCTCTCCTCTCCTACGGTCCTCCCGTCCTTTCCTCTAGGAATCCTCTACGGAGCGGTGCACACGACAGGTGGTGTGACAGCTGCATACTCCGCTGGGGGCGCCACGGTAGTTCCGCCCTATTAAAATGACGGAGCGCGCGCGCCTCATTCTCTCTCCTGTGCAGCGCCGCGTCGAGCGCCCTGGCAGCTGCCATGAAACGGCAGCGGCGACGTTCCTCCCGCTTCAAGCCAGCCATCTCCCCCGCTGCTTCGAATCCACACATGGTTCCGTTTAGCGGGAGATGGGTAAATTTTTAAATGCGAATGCATTTCATAGTCGGGCTATGTCAGGCATCCGGCGTTGGCGTTGTCCGCGGAGGAGGAGGAGGAGGATAGGTTGAGGCGGTGTGCGCGCCGGCAGGTGTTAGATGTGAAGCATCTTATGGCGAAGCTTAATCCGGTGGTGGTGGTGTGCGGCGTGACCACCCTTACTGCGCATGCGCAAACCCTTTCAAAAAAAATTAAAATAAAAAACCTCCTCTATCCCTCTCTCTCCTCTAGGCATCCCTCCCCGCGGCAACCACACCCTCACTGCGCATGCGCCTCCCCTCCTCTCTCCCCCTGCTACGCTCCCCCCTCTCTCCTCTAGGCACCCCCTGCCCGCGCCGTCCACACTCCCCACTGCGCATGCGCGTCCCACCTCTCCTCCTCTCCTACGCTCCCCCTCTCTTCTCTAGGCATCTCTGCCCGCAGCGTCCACACTCCCACTGCGCATGCGCCCCCCCTCTCCCTCTCTCGCCTCGCGACGCCGACACAGGTAGCGTCTGCTAGCGAGTTTCTTGCTTGAAAAAAACCGACTGCTCGCGCTGCACAACCGTTCACTGGCCACCCCGTATATATGGCAATGAATCTTGACCTCCAAGGTGGTGCCGGTGGGAGATTTCCCCTGTGCGTTGTTGAACAATAAAAATTCGCAGCGTGCGCGTTAACTAAAAGCGGACTGCGGCGGAGCTCGGCGGAGCTATATATGAAAAAAAAAATTAAAAAAATAAACAAAAAAAATTTAAAAAACAAGAAAAAGCAAAAAAAAGGCGCTGCGCCTTGCTCCCGACCGGGCTGCAGAAATCAGGCGCCTTTTCCTTCTTCGAACCACAACCACCATATATAAATGCAGTGAAGCGCGCGCGAAATGCATTCGCATTTCCTCACGATTCCCTTCGGGGAGGTGGGCGCATTTTTTTTCTCTTCCCGTCAGAAGCTGTGCGCCGATCTGCAGTTCCAGCTTCGCCTTCGTCGCGGCCACACAGTCCACATCAACACACTACGCATTTTAGATGCGAAGCATCTTATGCTCGGGGCTATGTCCGTCCCGCGTCCCTCCCGCTTCCCGCGTGCGGCGTCCGGCCGGTTTCATGAAGTAGGGAATCACCCATTATGCGAACCAGAACACTGTAGTAATATGAAGGCCGTCAACCACTACTACAGTCATCAGAGTCATGGCCGAGAGCACAGGGAGGCTGCTTAGCAATGGCTAGGCAGGTGGTGTCTGTCGCCCAAGTTGACCCCATTTTTCGATCTTGCTTGCATGTGTTTGGAGGGGGCTTAGTCCGTCCCTCTTTCCCGCGTCCAACAACACCACAGCGCACGCGCGTCCCCTCTCCCTCTCTCCTACGCTCACCCCATTTCTCTACTCAAGGAATCTACTCTACGGAGCGGCGCCCGCGTCCCACATCCCCACAGCACATGCGCGTCCTCTCCCCCTCTCTCCTTTAGGATAAAGTTCACAAGGGTAGCGGCTTGGGCTTGTTGGAAATTCATTGCGGATGCTACTAGCGCGAGAACACACGGACAAGAAAGAAAACGACACACTGCGACACAAAAGAAGACGACACACTGCAGCGCAGTGTGTCGTCTTCTTTCCTGTCCGTGTGTTCTCGCGCTAGTAGCATCCGCAGCTCCTTGAGGAATCTTATACTGTACGGAGCGGCTCCCGCGTCCCACACCCCCACAGCGCATGCACGTCCCCCTGCCCCTCTCTCTCTTCTCCTACGGTCCCCCCTGTCCTTTCCTCTAGGAATCCTCTACGGAGCGGTGCGCACGACAGGTGGTGTGACAGCTGCATAGTCCGCTGGGGGGCGCCGCGGTAGTTCCGCGGTATGAAAACGACGGAGCGCGCGCGCCTCATTCTCTCTCCTGTGCAGCGCCGCGATGAGCGCCTGGACCGCTGCCGTGAAACGAGAGGGCGGCGTTCCTCGCGCTCAAGCTAATTATCTCCGCGCTGCTTCGCATCCACACATGGTTCCCTTTAGCGGGAGATAAGGAAGTTTTTTAGGGGCGAAGCTCCTCTTAGTCTAACCTTGTCCTGCGTCCGGCGTAACCGGCAGTATCTCGTGATAATGATGACGATGACGCTGATGACCATGAAGAATAAGCGCGTTCCAGACCACCTCTAGTTCCCATCGTGTACACCGAGGAAGCAGAGCGTCCCGCAGGCGGTGTGGCCATCTATGTCAAGCAGAACACTGTAGTACAATAAGGCCGTCAACCACTACTACAGTCACTAGAGTCATGGCCGAGAGCATAGAGGGGGCAGCTTAGCAATGGCGAGGCAGGTGGTGTCTGTCGCCCTGGTTGACTCCAGTCCTTATCTTGCTTGGATGTGCTTGCGGGGGCTTAGTCCATCCCTCCTTCCCGCGTTCTACGCCCCTCCAGAGCATGCGCGTCCCGTCCACCTCTCTCTCCTCTCCAACGCTCACCCCCCTTTGTCTCCTCTCCAGAACATGCGTGTCCCCTCCCCCTCTCTCTCCTGTCCAACGCTCACCCCCTTTCTCTCCTCTAGGAATCCTCTACTGTACGGAGCGGCGCCGGCGTCCTACACGCCTCCAGAGCATGCGTGTCCCCTCTCTCTCCTCTCCTACGCTCACCCCCTTTCTCTCCTCTAGAAATCCTCTACTCTACGGAGCGGCGTCCGCGTTCCACATCCCCCACAGCGGATGTGTGTCCTCTCTCTCCTCTACGCTCAACCCCCTCTCTCTCCTCTCCAACGCTCGCCCCTTTCTCTCCTCTAGGAATCCTCTACTGTACGGAGCGGCGCGCGCGTCCCCCTCTCTCTCCTCTAGGAATCCTCTACTCTACGGAGAGGCGTCCGCGTTCCACATCCCCACAGCGGATTGCGTCCTCTCTCTCCTCTACGCTCACCCCCTCTCTCCCCCTCTAGGAATCCTCAACGGAGCCATATAAGAACCCCTATCGCTTCACTCCACCGACCATAAAGCCGTTATAATGAAGGGCGACCAGAAGCCACGTCTAGCTACCATTTACGAATAAATAAAATTTCTTGTATATATACACACAGTGTTTGTCACGTCTTTGATGATGTACTGAACAAAAATTCACGGAAGATTCACGGTTTATCGATGAACCTCCAGAGCGTCGCCCACTCATCATCATTCACTCCGTGGATATGCTGTGATATTTTATTGCGATAGCAATTATATGGACACTCTCGGCTGATTTTCGCCGTCTGTCGAAGCCGTCATTCCAGACCACCTAACGGGGGTTCGAACCAGCGATCCCTCGCTCCACAGCCTGCTAGCCAACACAGCCACACGCCATGCTTGTGCCAGCGATATATCGGCGAGCTATTCATATGCACCATTTGCCGCTCGCGGTACGCAGATCTCGGAACAGCTTGAACGTGTTTTCTATCACGCAACGCTTTTACAGTTTCTTTCAAATTGAAAACTGCCCTTTAGATGCGCAAGAAAACGTGGCTCCCTTCTGTATCAGTCATGATGTAGAATGAAACAAAAGAACACCGGGCACGCGTCGGACGCCAGCGCGTGGCAGGAGACGCAGAGGGGTCATTCCACGTGCCGCAGTGTAAAAGAAAAAAATGCGCCCACCTCCCCCGAAGGGAATCGTGAGGAAATGCGAATGCATTTCGCGCGCGCTTCACTGCATTTATATATGGTGGTTGTGGTTCGAAGAAGGAAAAGGCGCCTGATTTCTGCAGCCCGGTCGGGAGCAAGGCGCAGCGCCTTTTTTTTGCTTTTTTCTTGTTTTTTTAAATTTTTTTGTTTATTTTTTTAAATTTTTTTTTCATATATAGCTCCGCCGAGCTCCGCCGCAGTCCGCTTTTAGTTAACGCGCACGCTGCGAATTTTTATTGTTCAACAACGCACAGGGGAAATCTCCCACCGGCACCACCTTGGAGGTCAAGATTCATTGCCATATATACGGGGTGGCCAGTGAACGGTTGTGCAGCGCGAGCAGTCGGTTTTTTCAAGCAAGAAACTCGCTAGCAGACGCTACCTGTGTCGGCGTCGCGAGGCGAGAGAGGGAGAGGGGGGGGCGCATGCGCAGTGGGAGTGTGGACGCTGCGGGCAGAGATGCCTAGAGAAGAGAGGGGGAGCGTAGGAGAGGAGAAGAGAGGTGGGACGCGCATGCGCAGTGGGAGTGTGGACGGCGCGGGCAGGGGTGCCTAGAGGAGAGAGGGGGGAGCGTAGCAGGGGAGAGAGGGAGGGGAGGCGCATGCGCAGTGAGGGTGTGGTTGCCGCGGGGAGGGATGCCTAGAGGAGAGAGAGGGATAGAGGAGGTTTTTTATTTTAATTTTTTTTTAAAGGGTTTGCGCATGCGCAGTAAGGGTGGTCACGCCGCACACCACCACCACCGGATTAAGCTTCGCCATAAGATGCTTCACATCTAACACCTGCCGGCGCGCACACCTCCTCAACCTATCCTCCTCCTCCTCCTCCGCGGACAACGCCAACGCCGGATGCCTGACATAGCCCGACTATGAAATGCATTCGCATTTAAAAGAAGTATCAAACAGCGTCGAAAAGCCATATAATCATATAATCAACCCTTGGCCAATCCCCCTGAGTGGGTATGAGCCATCTCAGAGGCAACAGCAACAACAGTGTCGGCTTCTGCATTGTGAACACTCGCAGCGCGTCGCTCAAATACAAATACGTAACAACTGCGACAGTCGTTAGTTCACGCTTGTCCTGTGTATACCTATGCGTCCTTTTCGAGCGTCCTTCTTTGTGCTGCGGCGGCGCGTTGCAAGTATCGAGCTGCTTGTCGTTCTTGGTGTGACAAACTAATTTCTTGCTATCGCATTCATTGCTTCGCCCTAGTGGCGAAACTGTGACTTTTTTTTCTGTGCTTCCCATCAGAAGCTGTGCGCCGATCTGCCGTTCCATCTTCGCCTTCGTCGCGGCCACACAGTCCACATCATCACACAGAGCATTTTAGATGCGAAGCATCTTATGCTCGGGGCTATGTCCGTCCCGCGTCCGGCGTCCGGCCGGTTTCATGAAGTAGGGAAGCACCCATTATGCGAACCAGAACACTGTAGTAATATGACGGCCGTCAACCACTACCACAGTCATCAGAGTCATGGCCGAGAGCACAGGGAGGCTGCTTAGCAATGGCTAGGCAGGTGGTGTCTGTCGCCCAAGTTGACCCCATTCCTTGATCTTGCTTGCATGTGTTTGGAGGGGGCTTAGTCCGTCCCTCCTTCCCACGTCCCACAACACCACTGCGCATGCGCGTCCCCTGCCCCCTCTCTCTCCTCTCCTACGCTCACCCCCTTTCTCTCCTCTAGGAATCCTCTACTCTACGGAACGGCCCCCGCATTCCACACCCCCCACAGCGCACGCGCGTCCCCTCTCCCTATCCTCTCCTACGCTCACCCCATTTCTCTACTCAAGGAATCATCTACTATAGACCTTTTTAACGGGCGAGGAGGACAGGTCTGGCAACAGCGCTTTCCTCCTTTCTGGCTCGTGCTCGCTGGCTTGGAGTGCGTGTGTTGACGCTGGGATGTGTGTCATTGTCGAGGAATTTTTTGCGTGTTGTAGGTCAACTTGCGGATTCTTTTCTTTTTCTTTATCATTGCCATGCCGGCAAGTAATAAGTCAACAGGGAACCACTACGCTGTTTTTGGGTGCAGTAACAACTACAGAAAAAGGAAACTGCTGTCGGGAGAAAAATGCGAAGTGCATCACCAGACACGGAGTCTTTGCGGCTGCGGACTCTTCAAGTTAAATCGTATTCCTGTTGACGAGGAGCAGCGGCGTTTATGGCTTGCAAGCTTAAATAGGAAGAGCTTTGTGCCTCGTTAAAGAACACCAGATGGTCAAAATTTCCGGAGCCCTCCACTACGGCGTCTCTCATAATCATATCGTGGTTTTGGGACGTAAAACCCCACATATTATTATTAAGAACTTTGTGCCTTCCGCGTGTTCTCGGGTATGTTCAGAACACTTCCTTTTTTGGCGAATGAAGCGCAGTGGCCCCGATCGACGCCGATGCTCGAGCTCGGCTATGAACGGAAGGTACGTAGCCTACGGCTATTCCAACAATGACAATATTTTTATCCGATAAACAGCCCCATGTAACATTTCTATCTATCGCAGGTCAAAGTACCACGGCGACGAATAGTAAAGCAAGAGTTGGTGCCTACGAAGAAACGAAGAGTAGGTCGCCAAATAGTCTGTTGTGCAGAGACACACGGCGCAATTTCGATCGTGATCAAGCGTATCTGGATTGAGTTGAAAAACAATCGAGATAAGTTTCAAGGCAGCAAACAAATCCGTCCGTGCCATGAAATGGAACTAACCACTAAACGTCAACACACGGCTCCATGTACGAGCGGTAGCCGATGCGACGGCGTGGCGTAAACAAATCGCGTTAGAAAAGCCGATACCTACAGCGCGAGAAAAAAAATTAACTGTGCCCTCGAAGTGTTGCTGCTCTTCCTGGAAAGGAAAGAGCTGAAAATATTGCGCGTTCTTCGAGCAGAAAGTCTGTGCTGTAAATATAATGCATCCACCAAGTGGAACTCGTTCGCGGACCGTATAATCATACAATTGACTCTCAACGGCTTAAACCTACTCAAAACGCCTGACAGACTAATTCTCTAAAGAACCTGCGCCACTTCAATCGAAATTCACCGCGTCAGAACTAAAAAAACGACTAAAACTGCGGCCGCACGTACACCTACCATGCAACCGTGGAGCTGCGCACATGCCAGAAGAGTTGCCAGACGAGGTATGGCGGCGCCCGCTAAGCAATATGGCGGCGCCCACGTTAAAAGGTCTATACGGAGCGGCGCCCGCGTCCCACATCCCCACAGCACATGCGCGTCCTCTCTCCTCTAGGAATCTTCTACTCTACGGAGCGGCTCCCGCGTCCCACACCCCCCACAGCGCATGCACGTCCCCCTCCCCCCTCTCTCTCCTCTCCTACGGTTTCCCCCGTCCTCCCCTGTAGGAATCCTCTACGGAGCGGCGCGCACGACAGGTGGCGCGACAGCTGCATACTCCGCTGGGGGGCCCCACGGTAGTTCCGCGGTATCAAAACGACGGAGCGCGCGCGCCTCATTCTCTCTCCTGTGCAGCGCCGCGATGAGCGCCCGGACCGCTGCCGTGAAACGAGAGCGGCGACATTCCTCGCGCTCAAGCTAATTATCTCCCCGCTGCTTCGCATCCACACATGGTTCCCTTTAGCGGGAGATGGGGAAGTTTTTTCATACATAATATTCACAATAGCCCTTGTACTTCTGTTTTTCGCCGAAAACCGCAATTTCGTAGGTATCCGTGTCATGAACCCATTAATTGGTTAATCGCACGCAATAATGAAACTCGTTGATAGACGTACGGCATTGTTAAGAAATGTTGCTTTGGATACTGGATTTTTATTCATATCACATGGCTGAAGAGTTCTAACTAAGACATGCGTTCTACTATAAAAATTCAGCATTCCTTCGTTTATGAACTAGCTGTAGTCAAAACGTGATTTAGCTGAATGGGCACCGGCTCCGCCGTCTTTGTTCGCGATGGAAACAATACTGCCTTAGTTTCAATATGGTAACTTTAAGTGGTTTTAGTGAACACAAATTGTGTCAACTAGGTTCTCAATAGCGCTACTTGATAAATCCGTATTTATATTTCCCACAATCAACCCCCCTCCCCTTAGTTCAGGGTAGCAAACCGGACGCTACACTTCTGGTTGACCTCCCTGCCTTTCTCTCTCTTTATTCTCTCTCTCTCTGTCTAGATTTCCCACAAAAATATACGTGTTATCTGCTTCAGCTATAAATTTAGCGTTGTTACCACTGCATGCGATGTTGTCGATGAACATTAATAACAAAATTTAGAGCCATTCTACTCTGTGAAGGTGTGAGACCAGCGAAGCTGTGTGATTTAGCATGGCGATATCGCTGAAAGCTTTACGCCATCATTGCACCATCGTATTAAGCTCACCCCCCCCCTCCCTTTCCTTGATCCCGATAAAAGACTCTCCGAAACTTCGCTTTGTACATGGCGAAACGACCGGCAGTGTCGTCGCCGTCTTCGTGTGGCTTGCGCTCGGAGGTCTCGTCCGCACTCGTTCTCCCTCTTTTCGGCCTCTCTCCTCGTAAGTCCCTTGTTCCTCGGGCGCACCTCTACTGCTAAATTAAGGTGAGAATGTCGGAGTGGGAGTTTTTCTAAAAATCCTACATTTCATGTGATGTGCATGTCCTGGAAATATGCACTTTATTTTCTCTTCTCATGTCATTCACATTTGTTTGTGGTTTCTGGCTT
>JALIZH010030438.1:0-13516 GCA_030522465.1 Rhipicephalus appendiculatus | reverse complement strand
TGAGTGAGTACTCATGAGTGTTAGTGGACGTGAGTGTGTACGTGTGAGTGAGTGCGAAGGCTGAAAAAATTGTGGTGAGTGAGATTGAGTCAGTACTCCTTAAAGTGCCGACCTATGGAGCTCGGCACACTCACTCATGAGTGCACTCAACTCACACTCACACTCATTTGAACGTGGTGAGTTGAGTATGAGTGAGTACTCATGAGTGTGAGTGGACGTGAGTGTGAACGTGAGTGAGTACTCATGAGTGTGAGTGGAGGTGAGTGTGAACGTGAGTGAGTACTCATGAGTGTGAGTGGACGTGAGTGTGAACGTGAGTGAGTACTCATGAGTGTGAGTGGAGGTGAGTGTGAACGTGAGTGAGTACTCATGAGTGTGAGTGGACGTGAGTGTGTACGTGAGTGAGTGCGAAGGCTGAAAAAAATTGTGGTGAGTGAGATTGAGTCAGTACTCCCTTAAAGTGCCGACCTATGGAGCTCGGCACACTCACTCATGAGTGCACTCAACTCACACTCACACTCATTTGAACGTGGTGAGTTGAGTATGAGTGAGTACTCATGAGTGTGAGTGGACGTGAGTGTGAACGTGAGTGAGTACTCATGAGTGTGAGTGGAGGTGAGTGTGAACGTGAGTGAGTACTCATGAGTGTGAGTGGACGTGAGTGTGAACGTGAGTGAGTGCGAAGGCTGAAAAAATTGTGGTGAGTGAGTTTGAGTGAGTACTCCCTAATGTGCCGACCTATGGCGAGAGGTCATCGCAGATTCCTGCACCTACGTCGGGGGCGCGCGACTTGCGTCGCCCGCCCATACGGACGACCACCATCTTTTCTGCCAGCAGTGTCCGTCCCTCATTACCCTCGCCCACCCTCCGTGGCTCCCAGTGCCGCCCACCGGAGCTAGGACAAGGACCCTATGTCTTTTACCTTACGACTCGAACTTCCGTATGGTCATATTTAGACCTGCCGCCCATGTATATAGTACTAGTTTTTCTCGGCTTTTCTTTACGTGCATCTATAAGATCGCGCAAAGCGCTAGGGGGAGGATCCCTTGTTGCGCCACGCCAGTCTTGGTCGGCTGACCGCGAAGAAAAAAGTGAGCCGTGTGGCTCGTGATGTGCGAGCCACGCGCAGGATAGAACGGCCTTGCTTTTCACCTCGATGGACGGCTGACGAGACGGCACGGCCTCGTCAGCCATCGTCTCGTCTCAAATAAATTAGATTGCTTAATCAGAAAAGTGTATACGCAAGCCTTAGGGTTACCCAAGAACAGAAGCATGGTGAAATTATTAGAACTGTGGTTGCACAACACGCTCGACAAATTGAAAAGACGATAACAGGCAATCCTCGAAAAGCTAGGCATAAGATACCACACGCAACAAGGTGAAAAAGCAGACGTACCCGCGACGGTGAGCGAAATAATTGTAGTTTCTCGCCGTTGCCATGAAAGGTGCACCCGGAAGATCACACCGGTAGAAGAAATAAGAGGGCGCAGGATATGCAGAAGAAATTCGGAAATTGAGAGGAGGCGTATTCATGGACGCGGCCAGATACGCGCACAGGTGCGGCGACATGGCCGCAGGGGTCGACTGCGAAAGGACATTCAAGACAAGCGTTACGGTGCAAACCCCACTCACCGAGACGGCCGAGGAGGGGAAGACGAACTACAAGATGGGAAGACGCGAAATACCCACCGCCACACAAGGGATTAAACAAAAAAACTCGCACACATCTCTCCGTAAGGGAACCCTGAGTAGTATGCGAAGCACTCGGGATCGTTACCGTAAATCACCCGTGACATTGCCCACTCACGCGTGTAAATGAGTGACAACGCTTGTATACAGTATATACAATGTGTTTTTGCCGTTGTCGGCGTTGCCGCTTTGCCTTTCGCGGGCGAGAGCGCGTTCACGATCGTTTCCATCCGTGGCAGAAAGAGAATTTGTGGTCTGTAGATGTACATGTAGATCCTAGGCTTGTGGTTCATACCCACACTGAGGGATTGGCCAAAAAATCGGGTAGTTTAAAAAAAAAAAAAGATATAAAGGAGCGTAATTTCTCGTTTCGGGTAAAATAAAACTGAAATTTTTAAAAAATTATGCTTGTTAAAATACAAAAAGTTCGGTGGAATTGGTTCTTATCGAATAAGAAATAAATGAACCATATAGAAGAAATTTCTGGAGTCTAGTTTGGTTAGCTGCGGAGCTTTGGAATCATGTTTATTATGTAAATCTGTTTGTTCTATAAAATCTTGCAAGGCCTCGCCAACTGTCGCGTTGCTGTGCCTGAGGGCCAAGGGTCATCGTCGTCAGCGTCATCGTCATCGTCATGACGTATAGTGGGTACCTTGCATGTGCTGTGCCGTGACGGCAGCGTCATCGTCATCTGGCCTTGGCGGGCAATGGGAGGGGGACAGAGCTCGCTCATAAGCTGCTTATCATCTTAAAATCAGGCAGGTGCGTGGCGACAATTGCGAACACACACTTACCCAAACCGAGTTCTCTTTTCGTCTCTGTTACCCCTGATCTATATATCACAGACAAATGCAACGTTCATGATGCAAGGGCAATAGATGAGTGCTCGAGCTTAGATGGCCGAATGCAGAGAAACCATGAGGAGGCATTCGCGAACCGCTAGACCCACAGGTAGCTCCGAAATGTGGGCCGTCCAGCGAGCCTAGGAAGCCTCCCGAGCCCAAGGGCTCACTACCGATGCCTCAGCCGGGCGTGAGGCCCACCCCCGAATAAACTTCGCTGGACTTTATTAATAAAATTCTATCTTCTTCTTGTAGTGATTGTCGGGGTTGTAGGTGCGCAAATGGCGATATGAGTGTGGGGACCCCGTAGTGAAGGGTTCCGGAAATATGTGTACCTTACTCTAAGTGCATGGGCCTCTAGACTTCCGCATCCATCGAAATGCAGCCGGTGCGGTCGGGTCATGTATTCTCTCAGAAAGTAACGTAAGGGAAAGGAACTGCTGGCGTCTATTGTTTGTGGATTGACGGAGAGATAATTAAAGTGCATTATAACAACCGTGCCTCAAGGAAGTTGACCCCTGAGCTGGAAGCTGTACTACGAATCGCACGGCTTCTGAGTTTTTTTTGTTGTAATGTAAATATTACTATAAATAGGAAGATCCATCTGTCGGGTCATTTGCAGAAGAACTGTCTGATTTCCTGAAAAACCCCCGCCATGAGCAGATATACAATGATGCTGGTGATTTGCATGCTCTGCTTTTCTAAGTAAGTGAAATATCTCCCATTTTTTCCTTCAAGCTATGGCTTATTCCTAATTTGTTACATAATACTCTTTCTTTTCTATAGCAATGCTGAATTTCGGGCATGTAGCGGTCCCAATATGGTTTGCTTGTTTGTGGCGTTTAACATCCCAATTGGACAGATACTATGAGATACAATCTTGATGAGGGCCCCGGATAATTTCGATAAAGTAATTCTGGCACAAGCAAATATGGAGGAGAAAACGCTACTGTATTCCCTAATCTGTCAACATTTTTTGAATGCGTCGGGACGTGGCACTAAAAAACGTAAATTTGATTGAAATAAATATCACAATTTCGCCACAAAGGCGAAGCAACGAAGGCGATAGCAGCGAATTGGAGTGTTAAGGTACGAACACAATAGCGGCCTGGCACTCTGCGCGCCGCCATAAATGAATGAACAACTTTATTTGTCCCTGGTTAAAGGGAAGCGGGCAATAGGATAGAGTGTGGTGGGGAGGAACTACTTGAAGTAGTCCTCTACCCTCTCAGCCCGCTCCAGGATGGCCTCTGAATGTCGAGCCTCGAGCTGCGCAAAGCAGCCTCCCACTGCTCTTCAAAAGAAATTAGGAGTTTCAGGAAAGGAGAAGAGGCTGCATAGGGCAGCGCCACATGATGTGGTTTAAGTCTGCTGTGGAGGAGGCACACAATTTACAAGGGGGAAAAGGGTAACAGGACGGATGAATGCGGTGTAGGAGGTCAGGGGGAAGGAAAGGTGCGAGTCTGCAGCTGTCGCCACAGAATTTCGCACCCTGCGCGGGAATTTGCGCATGAGGGGTGGAAAGGTTAAGCGTTCTAATCGGTAGTGTGTGCAAATGTCATGGAATGAAATAAGGTGATCCGAGCTGTAAACGGCGCCTCCGCCGTAGCGAGTTGTGACACATCGGATGCTTGTGCCCGGACTGTAAATCCTCGGGCACTGGCATGAGCCGCCTCGTTTCTGACAAGGACCGCATGCGCGGGAGTCCAGATTAGCGCTACAATTTCATCGAGGGGATGGGCCAAAAGCAGAGAAATTGCTGGCATAGAAACCATGCCCGCTCTGAAATACTGAATACTGAATTTTGGGCATGTAGCGGTCCCAATAGCGTTTGCTTGTTTGTGGCGCTTAACGTCCCAATTGGACAAATACTATGAGAGACACTCTTGATGAGGGCCCCGGATAACTTCGATCAGGTTATTCTGGCACAACCAAATATGGAGGAGAAAACGCTACTGTATTGCCTAATTTGTCAACATTTTTTGAATGCGTCAGATTGTGGCACTAAAATGGAACACGTAAATTTGATTGAATAAATATCAAAATTTTGCCACAAAGGCAAAGCAATGAAGGCGATAGCAGCGAATTGGAGTGTTAAGGTACGAACACAATAGCGGCCTGGCACTCCGAGCACCGCCAACCTCTCGCGAGACGCAGCTTTTCCTCTTGTTCACCCGTGGAGCGTGAAAGTTTTTCTCCCGCCGACCGAATCGCCTCGAGCTATTTTCGCCGCTGCCGTCGGCTGTCGCGCAAGCAAACCACCAATCAGCGGTGCTGTTTCTCCTCTTCTTCCCCTCAGATGACGGTCGTCATAGCAACAAGGATATTCTTTATCTCACCCGCGCCACCCCTCTCCGTCTGTCGGGGAGAAGGCGCAAGCCGGTACCGTGTCGGTGGGTGCGCCCGTATCGGAGATTTCTACTCTTGTTACGCGACTCTCGCGCCGACAATGTGGACAGCGAGCCGCTCTTTGACGAGTGGAGGCGCCGACGGGCGGGATGCTGCCGCGGCAGGCTGTCTGCCAGTGTGGACGTACCTTCAATGCGCGATTCGATGGCGAGAGAGAAACGTTGACGCTCCACGGAAAAGAGAGAGAAAAGCGGCTAAGAAGGGTGGCGGCTTGGGCTAGTTGGTAGGTCCTCATTATTGTTATAGACGATTTTCCGCAGCGGAGCACGGGCGCTGCCATCTTTGATCACGTGACCACAAGTGGCCTTCCCCCATCCAGTTGCCCCTGTAGCCAACGCATTGGGCCAGCGAAGCGGCCGTGGCCGTAAGCGCCAGCAGCTGGGGTTAGAACCCAACATGGCAGCACCCATGCAGACGCGACCACCCGCTTCGACCCGAACTCGCGCTCGCTACTCACCCACTGTCTTCACAGCAATAAATAAATGGTGAAATCAGCTATCGCTTCGTGTCATCTCAATGCTGGGGACAGAGTATCAGGTATGTTCTGTCTCTATTATCGCGATTAGCTGTGTTTATTTAGCCATACCTGCTAAGCCTTGTCTCCGAGAATTTGAGAATGAATCTTGAAAACACTGCAAAATGCCGACGAATACATGGCTCTCAAAGCTTCAGGACGTAAATATAAAGCAAATAAATGCGTAAGTTACGAACTTGCAGGCCACACAGCGCAGGACGACGACGTGATAAATTCGAGGCGGAAGGGAACTGCATCCACAGATGCCGCCATGTTGACGTTTCCGGCGCTGCCGTCTGCTCGTTTTTACTCGCATGCGCGCAGACGCTATGGGGACGCCGAGCAGACGACGCGACGCGGATGGCGGCATATTGAGTAGCGCTGCCAAAGGCCAATGCATGGAGATGGCCGTGGTAGGAGCACGACCGGTAGGGAGACGGCCACGCTGCAGTAGTGGCGCCATCTTGTTTTGATTAAACAAAACAGCTGCGGAAAATCGTCTATAGCGCAAACTGAAGACAAGGACAAAAGGCATTCAAAGACGAGCGCTAACCTCAGTATTTTACACACCCTCACAGCATGACCGATAGAAGGGTGGTAACCACCAAAGAAAGCCTTTACGTCCCGCGGCAGGTGCTTAGCGCGAATGCACAAATTAAAGACTGCGATTAGGGTTAAGGAGACTGAATGATGTAGACAAACACATGAAAGAGAGTCCGAATAGCTAGAAATGTAGCTTAGAAGGGTGGTGGCTTGGGCTAGTTGGTCGGTCATGACTTCACTTTCTTCCTTCGCGCCAAGCACTTTGCCTCCGGACGTAAATGTTTTGTTTGGAGGGTACCACCCTTTTATCGGTCTTGGTGTGAGGGTGTGTAAAATTGTGAGATTGAAAAGTAGATACCTCATCAAACGCATGTAGTCTATGAACGTCTATGTGTATTGTTCAGGCTTGCCTGTGACACAGCAATCGGAGATTGCCGTGTCACAGGAGAGATTCCCATGTCACAGGCAAACACAGATAATACACACAGATGCTCGCAGGCTACACGCATTTGATAAGGTATCTGCTATTGTTGCCGGTGTGTTTTGTTGTCGTAGCGGTCGTGACGCTTGTCGCTGCGTTGTCTGGCGCTTCAGCACACCTGATGAGGTTGCCCTGTGATGACCACGTACTTCCACGATGCCATACATAGTAGGACGTGAAGCCGCATGACAGAGCAGATGACATCGCGAGATTTCGAGATAAAGTTACGCGAGATCGTATCCAAAAAAAAGTTTGCTGCTAGCTTTGCTTCTTATAACATTACAGCTTGCTGCTGTAGCAATGCGCTTGTGGCGAAGTTGTTATTTTCTTATATAACACCGGAATTCTTTCTCGTTGAAGGGGCGAACCATGATTAACACGCACAATAACCAATTAAGTTTCATTGCACAATTGTTTCTTCGTAATAACTTTCTGTGCCGTCTTCTCATGCGTTGCAAGCTGTCTTGGGAAAAATTCTGTTGGCCTGGTGCACTGATTATCACGTAATAAGGCGAAAGTATTCGGATAATTATCTTACGTGGTATCTGCTTTTCCTTTGTATGGCTGCGTTCTCAGGCTAAATCTTAATGAGTGATGTGTAGATTAAAAACTATACAGTGTTATTCCAATGGGAGCCCAATGGTTAAAACGGAGAAAAACTTTTTTGCCACTGCGGAGCTGCTCGTGCGGTTTAGTTCTTATGGAAAAACATATGAAGAAGGAAACTGCCTTGAATTTGTGTCGTTTTTGCCAGCGCTTGTTCAAAATCTCGTTTTTTCATTTCCAGTTGCCAATGTGGCGGTAACAATGGGGTACCTGATCCTTGTGCTAAATATGTGAGTATTTTGCTGGGAATTCTTTTCTTACCTTGCTCGTGAACATCGCATTTCGTTTTACGATATGAAAAAAAAGAATAACCGATAAAACTGCTCGGAAAAAGTATTAAAAATTTTGCAGTGGCTTAGCTCGGCTATGTCAGGATATACGTAGCGTTAGCAAAGGTTCGGCTGATTATTCTTAGCTTTCCTGATTGTCTAGATTGTCTAGGATTAGCTTGATTATCATGATTACTCCTGCTCCAATGACACACAAACACGGTATACGTATTATGTGGCACATGTATATTTTTGCTCAACATCAGGTTACTTCTCTATTGTCACAAAGACGGCTTGGTGATCAGTGAAGTAACACGCTGCCGTCTCTATGGCCCCAACAAAGTATTATGCTCATTCTTCCTACCCCTCAACCGCTAATTGCCAGGCAACTCCTTCGGGATCCGATGAGTCACGCTTCTCCGCTCTTCTGCGCCGTTGAGCAGCATTAGCGCTCTCCTCCATGGCTATACCACACTGGCAAACGCCAGTCAGAAGCGCAGCGGCTCCAGCGCAGTGTCAGACGGCGACTGCACAGCGAATGCGAATAGCTGTGAGCGCGCCGGCGCCAGTCCGTTCACCACGGCTACGACTCACTCCTCTGGAATGCGCAGACCGGCGGCGGTGAGTTGCGCGCGGCGGCGGTGGAGTGCACGGGAGATGCCGACTCCGGGGCTCCGGTGCGCCATCTGTGTGACATCACTGATGCGCAGCACGGCTCTTGATCACCGATGCGCAGCACGCCATCACTGATGCGCAGCACGCCATCTGTGTGACATCACACGCATGCGCAGCACGGCTCTTGATGTGCCGCGCGAAACGGGTCTGGCTAGGGCCAGTGTAGCTAGCGCTACAAAAAAATTGGAGACTTTTCCCCGTCGGGAGAGTTGGTGCAAGCGAAGATTGGCGTGTGCGTATCTGGCCTATTAGGCTACTCTTCTTTCTTTTTTTGTCACATTGCGCGATGCTCCCTCCTAGCCTTTTCCTTCCTCAATGCCGAGCATTGGATCATCACCGACGTGCTTAGCGGCGCAGTACTACTGCTGCTGCAGGCAACCACGACGTTCATGCGTGAAACTATTAAATGCAACAAAGAAATGCAACACTGAAATGTGGAAACGTGATATAACTAGTGACCACGATAAAACATCAGATTGCTTGATCATAAACATCCGATCGCCGATAAGCCCAAGATCCAGAAAGCATCCCTCACTGACGCAGGGTTTCTCGCGACCTATGCCGCCACCGCCGCCCCCACCACCGAAGCGAAGTCTGCTACTCACCGAACTTTCGCTTAAAAGGTCAGTTTCATCGCAAGGGCAAAGGAATGACTGCCATATTAACAAAGTAAAATGACATAATAAAAAGAAATAAAACTGATAGAGCAGACGACGTGGCGTAATTCTACGAAGAGCTGGTGTAGGGGAACGCGGCTGTTGCCACCATCGAAGCAGACGTCGTGATGGCTTGATTTGGACCTAATGCAGAACGTGATGGCGCGGCTGCACACAAGGTGATACTGCGCCTCAATTTTCGCCATAACTGATATCGCAATGAAATTGCCCCATAAGCGTGAAATTGGTCGATTTTGCCACATCGTTTTGGAGGGCGCTGGAATTTAAATGGCTGTCGGAAACACACAACCACAGAAGGGCATTCTTTACAACGGCCCAAGGAAAGGACCATTGCATGAACAAGAAAGCAGTGGTTAGGAATTGGGTTTTCTCAAAGTAGGAATTTTCCTGAAATATGCAGTTGGGCCTTACACGCTGCCCCTGCAGATTGCTTTTCGTCCGCCAACACGATATATCGCAACGAAGTGGCCATAGCAAGTGTACTGCTTTGCAGTGATTTTTTTTGTATTGTCGGCAAAACCCATTCGCATACTGAGTTCAGTTCACATGCGTGGCACGTGAACTGAACTGAAGTATGCATGGGTGTGTGGCCCAATGGTCAAGGCACTCGCCTTTGGACCAGTGGGAACCGGGAGCCAACCTGAGCCCCGGAATTTAAATTCATTTAGTTTTATTCAATAATTTTTTGGTGCGCTCCAGCAATGGGTGAGGAGGGCTTTTTGGGTGAGCGGGGCCGCGTGTTTTTTCCGCAGCGTTAGGTTTTTTCGGACTTTTCGGGGTTTTTTCACGAGCTTGACAGATCATTCAATACTATATTTGCTTGAAAAGATGGATAGGCGCAGAACGGGGGGATGGTTTTTTACTACCGCATTCGTTCTGAGCCAAATTGATGCAGCCATTGCGATCAGTGCTTTATGACCCGTGCATACCATGTGAGAGCTAAATTGGCAACTGTTCTTGGTGCACGGGCTTGCGGGAGGCATAGAAACGAGCTGGTTTATTATTCGACGCATCGACAGCGTGCCCGATATAGTATCTTTTCTGCCACGCTCAAACACTGTTTTACCTGTACGATTTTCCGCTGATCCGCTACTCGGTGGGTCCGTTCAGGGTCGTGGTGCGCCTGTTTCACTTATATGGCCTCTTGTATACGAATATGATGCAGAAGTCAGTTAAGTAGGCCTCTAGTGTTTTTCTATTTAGCACTTAGCCACACTTGATTTAAACTAAGACATGATGAAGACAAATGTTATATTTACTTTAGCACATATTGAAAAAACGGAATCAGGTGCACGCAAATTGTGTTAAGACAGATTAGGCTTACACGTAAGCTTTTAATTTGGTAATACAGACCGCCATGCCCAAAGCATTGGTGTATCATGCATTTTAACGCGATAGCGTTTAAGAGCTCGTTTCGCAGAAATTCCGGCGTCGGTGTTGGCGTCGGCGTCGGCCTCTTTGGTTGTTAGCGAAAAAACATCATCTTGTCCGTGACCGAAAAATCAAGAAAGATGCAAATAAAATAAATAATAAAAATTTCCGGGTCTTAGTGAAGATCGAACCCAGGCCGTGTGCGTGGCAAGCAGGTGTTCTACCACACAGCCCCACCTCTTTTTTTTCTCTTACATGGTATTTATTACAAATCAGGTTCATGTATACACATAGCGTCCAAAATGCTTAAGGCTGCCTCCACAAATGTACAATAGGCATTACAAAACAAATTTCACGCAACACTTTGTTCTAAAAGGGTATTTGAGCAGTGCATTTTTTGAACTGTGGATACCAGTCCGGCTGACACTGTAGTTCTTTATAGAAGTCTTTTAGCTGTACAATCATTTGCACGAAATGTGACCGCAAAGACACCAGTGGTTCCTCATGCCTGTCTAACATGCGATTTTTTCCGCAAACTGTACATGCCCATTAACAAGAGCACGTCAACTGGGGAAGCATTGGGTTTGGGTGGTACAAGGTAACGTATGGTGTGAGAATTTAAATCAAGTTGCGTTTTAAAAGCCCTCTGCAGGACGTCTCAAAAGAGGATGGCGTCCTTACAACTAATGAAACAATGTTCTATTGTTTTCTGGAACTTCACAGAGGCGGCAATTAATTGAGGATACAAAGACACCTTTGGTGTTTAACCATGTTTTTACAGGCAGTGTTTCTGTGTGCACTTTGTAGAAAAACGTCTTCGTTATTGGTGAAATAGGCATTTTCTTCACACGTACTAGCACGTCATGACCAGACAATCCAGTATATAGTGAGCGGTACAGTGGGGCCGGAAATAACATATCTAATAGATCGTTATATATAGATATTTTCTTGCGCTAGAGAACAAATAATCATTGGAGAATCTTGCTGTGAGAAAGCGCACTGATTCGTATACTTCACGCATGAAACCTTGCAAATAGGGAGACGATACAAAATTAGTAGATACCACTAAATTTGGTAAAACATCGGCTAAATTCACTTGCAAGAAAGTTCGAAGCAGCGGATGGGCACAGTCCCGAAAATAGAAAAAAACGTGACACCAGTTGTCTAATAAAGAGGTGAACCAACCCGAGACCACCTGCGCCAACTGGTCTAAAAACATTGTCACGCCTTATTGGTTCATAGGTTGATGACCAAATAAAGGTAGCAAATATTCGGTGAAACATCTGAATGTAAACTCTGGAATAATAAATTATTTGCAGTACGTAATAGTTTTGTTGCGAGAAACAGATTGTACGCCTTAGCTCTGCCAAAGATACAGAGGTTATGCCGAATAAACTTCTGGGCATAACGCTTTAGGGTGTGTACACGTTCTTTCCAGTAATGTGCGCTTGATCTGTATGCATCTAAAGGAACGCCTAGGTATTTTGGTGGCACACAAGACCATTCAATACCCTCGAAATGGGTTGGTTTACAAGTCCATGGGCCAAACCACAGTCCCAAACGTTTTGCAAAATTTATTCGTGCCCCTGAAATTGTTCCAAATTACCCGATTATTGACACCACCGTTTTTATACTGGAAAGATATGTACAAAAGAACGCTAGGTCATCCGCATACGCCAATACTTTTACCCTCATTCCCATAAACACTGAAACCGTGGACGTTTCAAGATCGAATTACGCTTAAGTACAGTGGCTCCAAGTAAGAGCAAAAAGCATTGGCGACAACGGACAGCCTTGTTTCACAGATGAGTTCAGGAACACAGGTTTTGACAGCTGACCATTAACAATCAAACGGGTCAAACATTCATTGTAGCATAGTTTTACACCTTTAAATATAGTGGACCCAACGTTGGCATGTTCGAGAAGAGAGAACAGAAAAGAATGACGAACCCGGTCAAACGCCTCCGCTAAGTCTACTTGTAGCATTGCCAGTTGTTCAAGTGAGTGTGAACAATGTTCCAATACTGTGCGAGCGATGTGTATGTTCGTCTGTATTGAGCGACCTTTAGACCATAAGTCTGATGGGCACCAATAAGAATCGACATTGCAAATCGAAGTCTGTTTGAAAGCACTTTGGCAAAAATTTTATAGTCAACATTGCACAATGTAATTGGTCTGTAGCCGTCAACATGACGGAGTTTTTCTCTGTCTGAGTATTTTGGAATTAGAACGGTGTGGCTTTTAGTAAAAGATCGAGGAAGCGTCTCCAGATCAAAACTCTGAGTAAAAAAAGTCACAGTTTCGCCACTAGGGCGAAACAATGAATGCCATAGCAAGAAATTAGTTTGTCACACGAAGAACGACAATCAGCTCGATATTTGCAACGCGCCTCCGCAGCACAAAGAAGGACGCTCGAAAAGGGCACATAGGTGTACACAGGACAAGCGTGAACTGTCGCAGTTGTTACGTGTTTGTATTTGAGCAACGCGCTGCGAGTGTCCACAATGCAGAAGCCGACGCTGTTGTTCTTGTTCCCTCTGACATGGCTCATACCCACTGAAGGGGACTGGTCAAGGATTGATTATATGAGTTTTCGACGCTGTTTGATACTTCGTTTTCTTTTAAACTGCCGCACGTGGAATGAACCTCTGCGTCTGCCGCCACGAGGTGGCGTCTGACACCAAGTGTGCCCGGTGTCCTTCTTTTCCTTCTACATCACGAGTGGTACAGAAGGGAGCCAATTTTTTCGTGCGCATCTCAAGGGCAGTTTTCAATTTGAAAGAAACTGTAAAAACGCTGCGTGATAGAAAACACGCTCAAACTGTTCTGAGATCTGCGTACCGCGAGCGGCAAATGGTGCTATGAATCACTCGCCGTTATATCGCTGGCACGAGCATGGCGTGTGGCTGTGTTGTCTAGCGCAGCAGGCTGCGGAGCGAAGGGTCGCTGGTTCGAATCCCCGGTCAGGGTTTGGAATTTTTTTCTACTGATTTATTTTTCTTTATGCCTTTTATATATATACACATACATATACATATCCGGGACATGACGGCGTCGACAGACGGCGACGGCGAAAATCGGCCGAGAGTGTCCTTATAATTGCTATCGCAATAAAATGTCGAGCAGTGCAGGGCAGAGTAATGATTTAAATGTTTAAAATCTCGCCCGACAATCCATCAGGTCCTGGCGTTTTTGACAATGGTAATTGTGCAATGGCAAGATCTATTTCTTGTATAGTGATTGGCCCACTAAGAGATTCACATTCCTTGTCAGTGAGAGGAGTCACAAATGACAAGAAGTGCGCTACCTGATCTTCGTTTTCGTTTTCAGAAGAGGCGCTGAACAATACTTTGTAATAATTAAGTTTCAAATTCTGACATGATTTCACTGGAATTAGTGACCAATAACCTTTTTCGAATAAAGATCTGGTATAAATTTTG
>JALIZH010030436.1:0-21810 GCA_030522465.1 Rhipicephalus appendiculatus | reverse complement strand
GAAATCATTTAATTATATACTGAAAGTTGTGTTATGCTTCTGTTGTAGAGATTGTCTTCCTTGTATCACGACCACGCATTGTAGGTTTTCCGCGGTGCGGTTCATCTATGCGACGCTTGCGCCTTCTCCGCTACAGCGTTGCAGAAAGGGCTATGGCTGAGTAAGGGCTCCATAAAGTTAGAGCATTCTGTCATGAATTCATTCTGCTCTATCTGGCCTAAAATTTACATAATCGTCGACGCAGATATGGCAGGAATAAGTAAACGTTTTATAGACTGATCAAAAGTTCTTCTTGTTTCAGCGAAATATTTTCTTTCATCAGAAAGCAATAGCATTAACGCTGCTCAATTTCAAATTTTCTATCAGTCGATGAGTGTGCTGAAGTGTTGAGTGTTTTAGACGGGCCGCATTTGGGGGAGCAAATGAAAGTTTCCGCTTTATTTTACGATTAGTCTGTTCGCTTTGCTTCTCATACGGTAGCTTGCAGCGATCGCGCCAGCTTGGAATAAGCCAGTGGACTCGAGTACGTTGGGAAGCCGAACTTTCGTGCTTCTCCATGACTCCATCTACCGGACCAGGGAAATGGTCAAAGTCCATGGTTTTCCGGACAATGAAGACTGAATTGAAATACGGGCTAGTTCACCTTGAGTCATGTCGAATTGACTTTTAGAAGGCAAAATACAACTCGGGTTGCAAAGAAGCACTCACGCACAGCGCTGTTTATTTCTCGTCCTCTCTATCTCTCTCTCAGCAATGATGAGTTCACAGAATTGTATACGCCCTCAAACAACTCAACCTCGTTACAATACAGCCATAAGTATTATTATACTCATATGGATCTCTTTTGCAAGCTGCTATAAGTAGCCATTGCCAATGTGATCAGCTGGCAGCCGTCATGAATTGCATTCAGAATGAGACATTGCCCGGCTACTCCAAAAGTGTTTAGGTATTGTGCAGCATAGTAGTGCGCTGTTAATCTGCACACGTCATTTTAACACCACCAGGTTTCAGACATTTGTGACGTCACGTAGCGAGACGCAATTTGATGACACACAAAAAATGTTTGACGAATGGGAAGAACCAATTGCCAAAAATATTACGTATCTAAAATAGTGCATTATGAATTATTTTTAAGGCAGTGGTGCATGAGCGGTCATTAAGTGATGGATCATATTAGGGTCATTCGTTGCATCGCGCTCCGAGCAGGTGCTGTGCGCATGATAAAGAAAATGTCCACCAATCATAAACAATTAACAATTAATGCGCATGGAAACAAGGGAGTAATTTAACGTTATCATGAACCAGATTTTTTCAAAGAAAATTTGTTCGTACACCATTTGCTCAGCCGTATATGCTTTGAGGGGGCCGGAGCGCTCTTTAAGCAACTTTAGAAATAGAACAACTTTCACTATAAAGAATTTACTACACCCCCTAATGCCACGAATTTTTACTTTTAAAAAATCTTGTGGTGGGAAGTTCAAAATAATAGTAATAATAACAATGCGTTAGGAGCACTATTACTAAGAGCAAACAGACAAAACGTAAGATACTGAAATCTGAACATGTGCAAGAAAGTGTAGTACTAATTGCGGAAAACGAAGTTGCAGTTATTGCTATCTACATAAAAAAAACGCAATTATTCGTGATCATCTCGTAGACTTTAACAAAATTTCATTCATCGAAACAAATCTATACCAGTCGGGAGGCCGCCATCAACACATTGTATTCATGCAAAAAGTGGTGTTGGTAATGAATAAGAAGTGTTCCTTGTAATACAAGTACCGGCATAACACATATATGTATGGTTGTCCCACTGTATTCTAGGTAAAACTGACAGTGGTTTTTTATAATGTTCTGAAACGCTGTTGACCATATTCTTTCTCTGTATGTGAAAAATCACATCAGCTTGAGCTCGAATGAGTTGTATAATATGTGTGTGTGTGTGTGTGAGTGTGTGTGTGTGTGTGTGTGTGTGTGTGTGTGTGTGTGTGTGTGTGTGTGTGTGTGTGTGTGTGTGTGTGTGTGTGTGTGTGTGTGTGTGTGTGTGTGACGTTATGATGAATGAGGGAGACGTGGCGTGGCTCATACGCCATACTGTTTATTCTAATCCACGCGCACTTCTTCATCCTCAGCTTCTGCGAACCACCGTTGCCTTCTTACGTCACATGATTCCCCCTCCCCCCGAAAGAATGCGCGAGCTACAAACTACAAAACACGAAGGGCAGTCTCGAAGCAAGAACTGATCGAACGTGCAGCAGTTGCATGTCACACGGGAGTTCCGTAAACTTGCACATAACCTTCACAGGAAAGGGCAGTCCGATGATATCAAGCAGAACTCGGGTGGGCGAGGCTGGCTGTTGCTTTCTGGAGAACATAACCATGGCCTGCACGAGTGCACCGATGATGGCACATGAGGTGGACATGTCACACGTGAATTGTATTGGAGCACCTTGTAGCGATGACAGCCTTCATGTCGTAGGCGCCGCTTTGTCGTCACCAATAGAAACGTTGTGCTTCCACTTTGTGTGTTCGTTGAATGAGGCTGATAGGGTGATGGCTGCGTCGTTGCAGAAGAGGAAGTAATTGTTTTGAGCCTTTTTTCGTCGTTTTCTGTGGTTTTGTCGCAATTGTCTTGATGTGTGGCGCAGAAAACTTCCATGACGACGTTCCTTCCTGCCAAGGTGTCTCAGATGTTGAACTTGTCGTCGGTTTGGTCGGTGTCTTTTATGGCGACCTTGCTTATGCCACGAACGTGCTTGCGGTCTAGGTCCAGTTCGTCGTTGTTGTTCTAGTATCTGTTGTAGTCGCTGTGTTTCTTCAAGTTGCTTTTGTCGGCATTGCTGATGTTGGAGAAATTGATGGGGTGGGCTTCTTTCAGTAAAGTGCATGTGGTTTTCTTCTCTTGTTGACGTGATGAGTAGATCGCTGGTGTACGATGGGCTGTTAAGCTTCTCGGAAAATGGAATTGACGATAGCGTGCCAAAATTGTTAGCAGGCTCTTCATAGACTCGTGAGATGTCGCCCAAGCTTGTACTGAATGCTGAAATCATAAACGTTTCGACATTGAGGTGGTTCAGTGCATGACACTGTCGTAGGAAACATGGTATCACGAAATTCTAATTGCGAATGACTCTGTTCTTGTGGAACTGTCAAGCTGAGAACTTCCGACCAAAGACGCTGTTTTGGAAAGTCGCGGTCAGGACTGGTCTCGTGCGGATTCACCACCTCGTCAGGCGCCAATTCATTCTTCTTGAGAGGCGTGTCATGAGTGTCATCAGCAATACAGACGTCAGCTGATGCCAAGTAATGTTGTAGGCTATATATGATACACGAAGCATCGAGTGATTCTGGTGGCTCTGTGATGCCTTTAGTGCTATGGTAGAGTGAACAAGCAGAAAATGTCGATCCTTTTGCATAAGAGAAACCTGGTAGAAGGTTGGGTCTTTTGGGCAAACGACCGGGATGCCTTTCGGTCAGCTGAGGCTCTACCTGTTCTGTTTGGGCTTGTAAGTTCTTCTTCGGTGTTCGAATGAGTGACGTATATTCGGAAGATACGTAAGATGGTACAATCGACGATTGTCTCAGCTGAGGTCTTCTTTGGTAAATGTGCTTGCTGCGTGAAGGGTTTTCGTTACTCTGTCGATCAAAGGACTCCAAGTGATGGGTTACGCTAAAGTCTTCATCGTATTCTTTAAAACGGATGATCATCTCTTCTTTGATCTTTTTTCATGACTGGTTGTTTTGAAATATGTGCGTCAGATAAAACTTAAATGCCTCACCGGTGACGTATTCGTTGAAGTTGGCGACCATCTGCCGTTCCGTTCATGATACAGCGGTAGCGCGGCATTCGAAGAGGTTGAACCAGTCATCTACTCGTCCATCGTCCGCTGATCCGGCGTACTGCGGCACGTCAAGGTCCGCCGATGGTGCTGTCATGATGCTGGTCACAGTATAGAGTTGGGATGTGCATCTTTGGTTCACATTTCGTCAATGCGTCTTGTTGATGTCTTCGATGATGATGGCCGATTGATGAAGAGGCTGCCAGGTCTTGATCCTGTCGGCTTGTGTAACTTTATGAATGGGAGACGTGGCGTGGCTCATACGCCATACTGTTTATTCTAATCCACGCGCACTCCTTCATCCTCAGCTTCTACGAGCCATCGTTGCCTTCTTACGTCACACACACACACACGTATATATATATATATATATATATATATATATATATATATATATATATATATATATATGTGTGTGTGTGTGTGTGTGTGTGTGTGTGTGTGTGTGTGACGTTATAGAACAGACATGTCGTGGTTCAGAGGCCATTCATTTCTTCTAATGCTCGCGCACTTCTTCGTCGGCTTCTCCTACCATCGCCTTGTTCATAAGTTACACTCTTCCCCCTCCCCTCGAGATAGTCTCAGTTGAGAAAGTAAAAAATAACGTCGTAGTTTGCTAACATGAATAATGTCCGAGTTTCTACCTAAAGGCAACACGGAGCGGTTGAACTCATAGTTCACTGGTGAGACTGCGTAGAATCTTGTAGGGACCTTCCATGACGGAACTCAGTTTGCTGTTGTTGCGATGCCATGGCGTCTCGTAAAGGACCAAGTCACCGACTTGCAACTCAATCGGAAGAAATTTTTGTAAGGAAGAAGATGGAAAAGAAGACGCAAGGGTACAGTTCTTAGAGAACGAAAAAGAAGAACTGAAATAAACAGTAATGGTGACCGTACTGGATGTGTGACTCCTCGGTGTCGTTACAATTTTGCGCAGTCTACTGCAGGATCCTGTGCGCGCCTGAACAGCTCCAATTTTCCGACGACCATGCGCGTCGACGTCGCTGCAAGATGTGTCAAGATGGTGAGCATTGCATGTTGCGTCTATGGTTGAAAGTCGATCAGTTTGCGTGAACTCTGACTGTTCGGCGACATATCGCCAATTCTCCAAAGAAGATATGAATCACGAGGAACTTAAAGCGGCCATCGCGCATACTGGTCGGCTTCATAGTGAAGATATACTACACGAAGCCAGACTGCAAAAGAGGAGATTGCTGGAAACAGACAGGCCGTTAAGAGGCAAAGATATTTTCCAAGATATAATCAAGTTGTAGGAAGAAAATAGCAAGCGGCCAAAACACCTGTTGGAACTTATAATGAAGACCGGAGTTGACCGATTTCTGAAACCACCATTGGAAGTAACTAAGCCAAAGATCTACGATGGATCATCATCAATGAGTGCTCAGGCCTGGCTGAGCATTCTAACAGAGAAGGGAAAATATCCTTGGACGGACTGGAGGCAGAGCTTTCTAGCTTCATTCTGTGAAAACAAGTTTCGAAGTTGGGACCGTGCAATAGCATTGAGGTACCTCTCTGGTCCTGTTACGAGCTACTTTTTTGAGAAGTTGAGGCTATTGCGTGCCGCGGACTCTGCACTCTCCGACTCGTCACTTGTGTACCTCATCACGTTGGGACTTCCCTGAATGTTTGCAGCGCCATGTTCAGCTTGGAACACCACGAATGCCTGAAGAGCTACTGCAGAATATGAAGCTGCTGTTCGTTCAACAGCGACAGTCTTCGGCGAGAGAAGTGACCACCGCTGAAATGTTTCCAGCACCTGGATGGCCAGGCCCATTCAGCGAGCCCGAGCCGTCTACGAAAAACACAAGGCAGACGAAGAAAAGGAAATGTACTAAAGGATGTTCTGGCGAGCATTCGTCCCAAACATACGAAAATATTTTTTTAACGGACCGCGCCAAGCTAATATTCGTGCGTGCGCAAGTAAATGGGAAGGATGTGAAAGCTCTGGTTGACAGTGGAGCGTCAATCACTGTCATTAACAAGGACGTCATTCCTCAGCTAACTATAATTAAATATTGTCCTGTCGTCGTGTGCGGCTATGATGGCAGGAAACAACTGTATGATGAATGGACAGAGATCTTCATCACGTGTCAGGGGGAGAGTACAACTGTAAAAGCACTGGCCCTTCACGGAGTGAAGCATGAACTTCTTTTGTCCCGCCCGGTAATGCAAGAATTGCGTTTGAATCTTCATTGGGATGGACAAGTTACCACACATGATGACCGCCTGCTGACTACCTTTACAGCCTTTGCCGAAAACCCCCCGCAAACCCACTGCCGCAGAAGACGTCACTTGCATGTATCCTGAGTAACTTTGTGTAGGCGGATACCCGAAGGCGACCACTAAGTTTGAAGTACCATTTCAGCTGCGAGATACGACCATAGTGAAGCGGAAGGCTTAAAACATGTCCAGAGAAAAGAAGTTGTGGCTGAAGGCAGAGCTACAGGAATCGCTTGATGCCGGTGTCATACGCCCTTCTACGTCTCCTTTTGCTTCACCGATAACTATTGCACCAAAAGAGGACGGAACATTTCGTCTCTGCACCAATTACAGGCAGATAAACAAGCAGACTGACCTTTTTACCTTTACAATGCCACATATTGACGAAATACTCAATGAAACCGGAGGCTGCAAAGTGTTTTCTCGTCTGGACCTATGCAAAGGCTTCTGGCAAGTACCCTCTGCTAGAAGAAACGAAGAAGTTCTCGGCATTCCTTACGCCGTTTGACGTGTATGAGTACAACCGGCTGCCGTTTGGTTGGAAAAATTCTCCAACCTGGATTCAGAAGATGATGAACAGTGTTTGGAAGCCACACTTGGGAGTCTTCTGCAACGTTTACATTGACAGCATTACAGTGTACTCAAGATCAAAAGAGGAGCACTCTGGACATCTCGGGAAAGTGTTACATGCACTTAGTGGCGCGGATATCAAAATCAATGAGAAGAAAAGCGAGTCTTTAAGTCGAAAGTGGTTTTCCTTGGAAGAGTGTTCGACGAAACCACCAAGAGCACGAAACAGGAGTCCTTCCAAAGGATCGCAAAGCTCACGAAGCCACATGACATTCACTCCAAGTTTTTCTTGGACTCGCAGGCCACTTCAGGATTTTTATTAAAGATTTCTCCAAGATGAGGAAGTGCTGACGGAGCTCGCTCACGAAGAAACAAGTGCGTTTTGTTTGGACCGAAGATTGCGAAAGGGTTTATCAAGAACTTGTACGTCGTATATCATCGGACCCTATTCTTACTCTACCGGACTATAGATTACCTTTCGAGATGAATACGGACGCTTCCAATTATGGTACAGGGGCGGTTCTGTACCAAAGAGACCTCAGTTCACCTCCAACTCAGCAGCTTAGGCTTATAGGATACTACTCCTACACCTTCAACCCTACCCAGAAGAATTATTCCACAACTGAGAAGGAGGCTCTTGCTGTTTTAACGGCCCTGCGCTACTTCCGATCATACATCGACGGAAGAAAGTTTTCATTATATACGGATCACCAAGCATTAACGCACCTGTTGAATATGTCGGAGCTAAGGGGAAAATTGGCCCGATGGGTCAATGAACTTCAACAGTACGATTTTTTTGACGTCTTCCACCGTGAAGGTAGCCATCTTACTGACGCCGACGCCCTGTCGCGGTTGGCGGTCGAGATCCCGCATGGAACAGTTAACTTGACGAGATTATGGGAAGGGTATCAAAGTCTGCACTTCAAGTTCGTCGTACCAGGCACACTGATTCCAAAAGTGCTTCACTTATATCACGACAGCCCCGAATCAGGTAGTGATGATGGCTTCTGGCGAACGTACAACAAGCTTCTCAAACGCTTTCCATGGACAAACATGAAAAAAAATGTCGAAGCCTATGTCAAGTCGTGCCACTTGTGTCAAGTGAATAAAGCGAAATACGGGCCTCGACCCGACGAGCTCGTCTTGACAAACCATTCGGACAAACCCTTTGAAGTCGTCCACGTGGACTTTGCGAAACTGAAAAAAGAAGAGTTCTGGGGTTCGCAAGACACAGTCTTTCTTGATTGCCATAGATCAGTGCACCAGAATGGTAGCGGCACGTCCTGGACGAGAAGACACGAACAGCGTTATCGCTTTGCTTGACCGTGTGATATTTTCACAGCTGAAAGTCGTGATATCTGACAATGGACCCGCATTTTAAGCAAGAAGCTTCAGCAGTGGGCAGATAGACGTGGCATTACACTACGCCGTTGCGCTCCATTTCACCCGCAGGCCAAAGGAATGGCCTGCGGGTGATCAAGCAATTCATGTCCATGTACCCAACGTTTAATGGTGGACGGAAGTGCTGCCTAGAAGCGGCTGTGGCTCACCACAACAGAACACACACTGCGAGCCTCGGCTGCAGCCCGCATTTTGCTGCCTATGGCGAAGTGCCAATACTGCCAGCCGACAAAGAACTTAAAATCGATGATGAACTGCAATTGTTTGAACACCAAAAAACCAACCAGGAACAAAGCAGGTACCGAAAGGCGATGAAGCTCCAATTCGACAAGCGACACCAAGGACACAAGCCGGATATTGGACTGAATGATCTTGTGCTCGTACGGAAGGGTCTGCCCGGTAGCGACACAAGAATTCTTGGACCGTTTAATATCGTGAAAATATCGGTACAGCACGGTGTGCTAAAGACCATTGGCTACCTCAATGACGGACAGCTTGAACTCGCCGCTACAAGCAACGTTCTTCGGTATCACCCCAGGAGGGGTGACGACAAACAACAGGGGTAGTGTAAGGAAGAAGATGCAAAAGGAGATGCAAGGGTACAGTTCTTAGAGAGCGTAAAAGAAGAACTGAAATAAACAGTAATGGCGACCGTATTGGATTCGTAATTCCTCGGTGTCGTTACAAACTTCTTGTCATAGATTACTTTGTTCTTATTGTGGTAGGTGATAGAATTATGAACAGCAGCTTTCCGCGCTTCTTCCATCGTTTGTTCTCGCTGTTTCAGTACAGTTAGATAAGATGGAATTCCATACATCAGGAAGGGCGGTGCGTAGCCGGTAACTTCGTGAGGCGTTCTGTTGTATTCGTCTATTACCTCCGACAGCAGCTTAGTCCAACATATCTGTGGCTCGTCATTGATCTTGCACTTAAGTATGGTTACGATGGTCTGGTTTGTCCGCTCGTTCATACCATTGCATTGCGGATGATGAGATGAGGTGAAGAGTAGTTGTATTCGGTTATGTTTTAGAAACTGTTTAAATTTTCCTGCAGTGAATCCTTTTCCACGATCTAAAAGGAACTTCCGTGGTTTTCCGGCACCAAAAATGGTTTTTAAGCATGAGATGTAGGCGTCGCTGTTTTCACTTTTATGGGCGAACGCCCATACGTAGTGAGCAGCATGGTCAATAATCAAGTGGGTAAACCTTTTTTGATGGGCCATATCCACAAAATCCCCCAATGGTGTCAATCGCAAAAAGGTCAAAATGCTGTTCAGCAGGAGGCAGGGATTCAAGTGCCTCATACTTCTTTGTTTTCGTCTTTTTGCATCTCTGGCATGTATCACAACGCCGAATGTAGGTAGCAACATCGGTTACCATATCCGGCCAATAATATTGCGGCGACAATAGTGATAGTGTCTTCTTCACTCCGACATGCCCAAAATGTTGATGTGCGTTCTTAACCCATTAGGGACCGGTTTCTTTTTTTTAAGAGTCTTGTCAAAGCAGATGTGATTTTTTTATTGTATCTACATGTGTATATATCACACTGAAAATTTCGTCGTGAACAAGCTCTTAGTTTACCAAATATGGCCCGTGACCATATGGTCACGCTGGGCCCTTGGGCTACAGTAAAAATCACGAAGTGACGAATTTTGTTTAAGGCCGTGACACATCGCGAAAAAAAATTAGGGATTCGTTGGGCACTCATTGTAAAATGACGTGAAGCACGCAATGCACATGGCGACGTCGCGTTTATTGCATTGTGTGGTCACCATAAGCGTGCGCAGGGTTCCACTTTAAGGGGGGGGGAAGGTTCGTCGCAGCACCCCCCTCCCTATTATGTCAGTGTATGGGGCTGACTTTGCTCCCCTCTCTCGCCCCCCCTCCCTATTATGTCAATGTATGGGGCTGGCTTCAAGGAGCGTGATGCAAATCACCCTTCAAGGAGCGTAAAACGACTGAACGAACTTAACCCAAATAGGGAGCCCAAAGGCCCAGCGTGACCATATGGTAACACGTAAAATAACACGCTTGTTCCCGAGCAACACTTTGGTTAATTTACTTGAAATTTTCACCAGAGATTGCATAGTGCACGTGCTCTACAGGGACATGTGCATCACGCTATTGCAAAAAATAATACTACAAAGAAATCTGTTTACCCGAAGGACTTTGCATGCCGACGCGCCGAAGTGTAGAACCACTATTTAGCACCTGTTTTAGCAGCTCCCCAATAAACGAAGAAAACTTCTGCCACATGGTGTCTGTAAGTAGAAGCCTGAGCTATCACAAGGCGTACTGCCGTGGTTTCGGCGCGTTTTTATTAAACCTGTATAAATTGAAAGGCTTCGTCGGGATTTGCGTGACCATATGGTCACGCTGGTACCTAATGGGTTAAGAATGGTCACGCGTAGTTCATGGGGCACATAGATTTTCCTTAGTCCATTTCTTTTGTCATCCTCAAAAGTAACGTATTCCAATGAATACGTTACTTTTGAGCGCTCATTGCTGCATCGTTGAAGTTCACCATGGGACAGAAGTTGAACTATTGGGGCTCTGGAGAGTGCACCTGCTTCGACGTTGCTTATGCCCTTTTGATGTTTGACGTTCAAAAGTTATCGGTGGTTTTCAATTATCCTAGATCATGGCATAGATTGATGTTCCAGTTAGAAGCACGGGAAGTTTTATTGAAAAATATTGGATCATTCAAAAAATTATGACTTTTTGCACACTAAAAAAAGGCGACTAAAAATGAAGTTTTGAGAAAAAGAAAGAAATTTTCCAAACGTATTATATACATCATTAGAAAGCTGTGGGACGCTAAAAGTCGCCAGGCTCATAGCTGGGACTTTCCTTAGCTGCCACGAGTTCACCGTTACGTGGTTTAGCCGCTCCTAGTTTTTTTTTAAGCTTGTGTTTTTGTCAGCCGTTGACTGGCGGCTGGCGTTCTACAAGCCAGTTCGGTTCCTGCTGAGACAAGCTACCTTGCTGCAGTAGCCAGGATTGACACCAGCCTGCCCCAAGATATGCATTGTGCCACTATTTTCATTGCCGAACTGATATATACAATCTTACAGTCCAAACGACAAAATTCTCGGGCCTGTATGGGCATATTTAGGGACACGCTGCCGCAGCATCCCACTGATGCATTCATTCACGTTTTGAGCTTTCCCGCAGACATATTTCCTCAAAATATATCGTCGAAACAGAGCTCTGCGTATACAGCCTTCTCTTTTCTCTGTTTCTTTTTGTAAAAACCTCCCCTGTGCTTGTATTGGGCTGTGCCTAGAGCTTTGACTTGGTTGCAGGCTCACCAACTTTGCACACTTTGCGTTTCGGCCTTTGTTTCACTCGTAACTTAGCCATATCTTGTTATATTCCGTAAGACAACAATCAGGGACACTGAACTGACGAAGAAATAGCTTTCACAGTGGTAGTACAACACATCGGTGCAGTGTAAACACGGTGTCACTTCGTGTGTCCCCACATGACAATTAGCGTAATTTGAATAAAAATTGGCCGTGATTACCACTGCTCAATCTTATTAAGTTTTAGCATACTTCACCACCAACTTATCTAAATGTATCCTGCGAACTTTTACCGATTAAAATGTAGGTTTTGTTTTCAGAAAATATCAGTTTCGGTTTCAGGCAGGGCTGGGCAGTATCGAAGATACGTGTATCTTAGATACTCTATTGGTATCTTGTATCTGTATCGCGATACGTCTCGCCAGACGAGTATCTGTATCTTTATTTCGGATACATTCAATAATGCATCGTGTATCTTAAGATATAAGATACTGCTAGCGCAACACTACCACAACAATAATCGCTGACTGAACTTCGCTTCTCAATCTGGTACTGGTGCCACTAAGCCACCTGAATGAAACTAAGCGCAGCGGCTTTATCTTATCTTTCCGCCGGAGTCCACCAGTGAGGGCAGGCGATGAGGTGTGCGCGTCCCTCTGGTGAGGCACAGCAACACGACAGCGCTCTCGTAGTCTCGACAGAAACTTGCGCGCGAATGTGCGGTTTGTTTCCTCAATTTTTTTCCCTTTTTAGTTGGCTCAGTGACATGACACTTAACCGCGCTGCGTGCCACAATGACCACACAAATTCTGATGCCCCTCTCCTGCGTGGTACTACGTTACGAAATCTGAAGCACGGGGTTGCTTTGCGTCTCGTGGCTTTCACACATCAGCGATTTGAAGGATCTCGTGGACGTAAATTTGAATTACATCCGACTGACTTATGCGCAAATAAGATTCTAACTATAGCACCGCAGGTACTGATGCTAGATCCAATACGAGCAGCGTTGACCTATCAGACGGTATCTTGGCGTACGAAATCGCTTTCTTCCTGCTATTTCTATTCAAAGAGCTCTTGAAATCATATGAATGTTAGCACCAGTGCTTTCTTTAGTTGTCCTTATTTGCATCCCATACATTACCTCTGAACTATTTTTTTTTCGGTCTGGTGACTGCAATGTCTTTTCAAAAGTGCAGCCAAAATAAGCTCTCTGTCCTATCCTTACTTTTAACTGTCTGCTTGATTTCTGCTACTGTCTACAAATTTATATTAACCCAAGTTTACTCTTCTGCAAAGGTGATTTGGGAAACAAATAATGTTATGTGGGCCTGCATCGCGTATACAACACCAAACATTCTGCTTACTGCTTCGTAAAATGGCCAAATTGAGTTTGAGTTAAAATAATGGAAATAATTAGGAGCCAGCTTAAAGGTCTTGGGAACGAGATTCGAAAAGCACTGTTATACAAAATGGTCCGTTTTTTCTCATGAGCGTCCCAACGAGCCACTTCACGCAATTTTCTATGGGCGCTAAATTTTCTATTGTCTTACATTAGCAGGTACATTCACTACACTTCATGCTCAATTGTCATTGCTATTAGGAGTGCCGCTTGCATCGTGTATCTATATTTATTCACTATGAATGTTTGATACGGAACGGCCTTTCTATTTTAGTTATAATTGTTTCCCTTTTTTAGACCTCCCTATTTTTTTATTTTTTTTTACTATTACTAGGTGCCAGTGATCAGAGCTAGAGGCGGCAATAGCGTGAATAGCGGCGTTTTCCTGTGACGATTTGTGCAACTATACTGCCATACTGCCACGCGTTCTCATTTTTTTTATTGTGGTATGATCGGGTTTGAACCACCAAAAAATTATCAACGTTCGGCGCAAGCCGCGCCGCAACGTTTCGGAATCTTAGAGATTGTCTGAGAATGTTCTGTTGTCCGCCACTGTGGTATAGCGGTTAGGGTGCTCGGCTTCTGACCCGAAGGTCGCGGGTTCGATTCCGACCACGGCGGTCGCATTTCGATGAAGGTGAAATGGCAGAGGCCCGTGTACTGTGCGATGTAAGTGCACGTTAAAGAACACCAGATTGTCGAAATTTCCGCAGCCCTCCACTACGGCGTCGCTCATTTTTGTGGTAGTGTTGCGCTAGGAGTTTTGGCAGCTGTGGTGGCGGAACCGACGGTCGCTACAACTTTCATTTGTACTTTCGCAGGAAGGTGGTTCCGGCTTTTGCTGACGATTGCGAAGCAGGGCAAGGCGGCGCCGTTGTAGCGAGCCCGTGTATCTACACCCCGCCTCATGTACACGTGTGCGCCGCAGCCTAACTACGCAGCAGGAACAAGCGCGTCTCTGGCTACCTCATCTGACGTAGACAGTGCACAGGACTATAAGTTCAGCGGGCAGCACCCCTACCTCTTTTGGCAGCTGTGGTGGCGGAACCGACGGTCGCTACAACTTTCATTTGTACATTTCGCAGGAAGGTGGTTCCGGCTTTTGCTGACGATTGCGAAGCAGGGCAAGGCGGCGACGTTGTAGAGAGCCCGTGTATCTACACCCCTCCTCATCTACACGTGTGTGCGCCGCAGCCTAACTACGCAGCAGGCACAAGCGCGTCTCTGGCTACCTCATCTGACGTAGACAGTGCACAGGACTATAAGTTCAGCGGACAGCACCCCTACCCCTTTTGGCAGCTGTGGTGGCGGAACCGACGGTCGCTACAACTTTCATTTGTACATTTCGCAGGTTGGTGCAACTGCAGGAATCTGCCCTTTTCTGAATTTTTAATCCGCTACCTCAGCTGCTGCCACAATAATGTCGGAAGAACTTGTTAAGCTCTTTGATGAAATGAAGCGAGAGTTCAAGCAAGAAATGCGTGAGTTCCGTGAAAGCTTAGAACGGGAGTTAAGAAATGATATCAGGGAAATCAAAACTAGCCTTGGCTATATTAATGAGAAGTTTGAAGAGATGCGAAAATCCGTGATGCAGGTGCAACAGGAAAATTGTGAATTAAAGGTGTCTGTAAAAGCCTTGCAAGGGGAACGTGACTCTCTGAATTCAGCGCTGAAAGCACAAGAAAGTAGACTTGTGCAAATTGAGCAATACAGCCGACGCTATAATATTGAACTGAAGGGAATACCACTGATTCCCGCTGAAAATACTTTGGATATACTGAAGAATGTTGGAGCGGCAATATCTATGCCTTTGAATGACAGTGATGTAGAAGCTTGCCACCGCTTACAATCTACGGGCAGCGCGCAGGCCCCAATAATTGTTCAGTTTGCACGGCGGGCAGCACGTGACACTTTTCTTGCAAAGGCAAGAAAACAAAAACTCGCCTCGGAAGACATTGGCTTAGAACCAAAAGCTCCGATATTTGTTAATGAGCACCTGTGCACGGCCACAAAGCGTCTCTTCGGTGCAGCGAATGCACAACGCAAACAGTGTGGCTGAAAATACACTTGGACTAAGAACGGGAAAATTTTTGTGCGCAAAACTTATGGAACTCCTGTCATTCCTATCACTTATGCTGATGAGTTAGGGAAAATTTTGTAGCGAAACTGAAAATACCCACTTGTAGACTAGACTGAATTATGGTCTTCAAACCATCCGAAATAAAACAGCTTAGTTCTACAAAAAAGTCAGTCATGACGTTCTTTCACCAGAACGTGCAATCACTTGTGAATAAAGACGATGAAATGACATCAATGTTAGAAAATTTTGGATTGAACTTCACAGCTATAATGTTAACAGAAACTTGGTATCAAAGAACGTCATCGACCTTTTGCCCGCCTGGTTATCACTGTTACTTTAAAAACCGTGAAAGTAAGCCCGGTGGCGGCGTTGCCGTTCTGATTACGGAAGACGTACTTGCTGAGCATGTGCTGGAATTTACAGATATGAACCCTGATTACGAAGTACTTACTATGAGAAGTCGCGGTAATTTGTTCTGTGTTTGTTATAGGCCACCCTCGGGTGATTTCAACTGTATAATTCAAGCAGTTTATAAGTTTTCTTGATCGTTTCTTTGCTTTTGCTTCAGAATATAACCTAGAATTTGTTATCGGTGGTGATATTATTGTGAACTTGCTTGCGCCTACTTGTCAGCAAAAAGAACTCTTCGATTATGGCTTCCAGTGGTGCCTGTAATATGATCACTAGTCCTACGCGTATTTCCCTAGATGGTGACTCATTGTTGGATGTTTTCATCACAAATATTAATCCTACTTTAATAACTGCTGATGTGATTCACACATGCATTAGTGATCATCATGGTATATTCATGTTAGTAGAAAAAAAACGAACTTCCTAAAAGCAAACCTTTGTAAACACGCAGTATTCAGATAATAACGTCACGTGAGCTCGAATCATTTCGACGAGCTATCAGCGAAGAAAGCTGGCGTCCTGTCTACGAATCAGATGACAGCGACATCGCCTATTCTAACTTCATAAATACATTTACCTCCCTCTATAGAGCGAACTTCCCAATTAAGAGAATAAGTAAGCCTAAAAAAGGCTCGTAAGCCTTGGATCACTAGTAAGCTGTTAAAAATAATACAACATAAAAATGCCCTCTACGCAAAATTTGTTACAACTAGAGATCCATTATTGCTAGCAGAATTCAAAGCTTACAGGAACCAGCTTACATCTATGTTAAAGGATGCAAAAGATTCTTATTATATCAATTTATTCTGTGACGAAAAGACGCAGACATCGGAATCATTTGGCGCAAGTTAAACGCGCTTCTTCACTCAAGCAGTGCGCCAGCAATCTCAAATATCACCCTAAACGAGGGGAAAGAGCTATCAGGGGAAGCACTCGCACATGCCTTTAACTGTGTGTTTGCACCCACAGATAGCGTAGATCACACTGTCACGGCTTCTTATGTCAACGATACATTTACACAGAACGAAAACCCTGATTCACTTTTTTTTCTCCAACTAGTTGCCAAGAAGTCTTTTCTTATCTGAACTCAATGAAAAATAGCAAAACTAAAGATGCTGATGGAATCCAAATTGTTCCCGTAAAATATGTCCTTGACATCATAACTCCAGTCGTCACTCACATTTATAATATCATTTTGTCCAGTGGTGTTTTCCCTAAACTGATGCAAGTTGCACGTGTAGTGCCAATATATAAAAAAGGCGATAAGAATATTTTAAGCAACTGCCGTCCCATATCTACCTTACCAATATTCTCAAAAGGTATAGAAAAAAGAATGCACTTTCGTTTGACGTCGTATTTCAGCAAGCATAACCTTCTTCATGACTTTCAACACGGGTTCAGGAAACATCGCTCAACAGAAACGGCACTAACTACCCAAAAAGAAATTATCATAGAATCATTAAATAACAAGCAATTCATGATAGGTGTGTACATTGACTTCTCGAAAGCATTTGACCTTATTGATCACGCCAATCTTCTTCTAAAGCTCCAGAAGTATGGTGTCCGTGGAACAGCCCACGATCTCATTCATTCATACCTTACACACAGGGTACAATATGTAGACATCAGCACTGCAAAATCTACCGAGCGGCCTGTTAAAAAAGGAGTCCCGCAAGGAAGCGTACTGGGGCCCTTATTGTTTTCAATATATGTTAACGACATCGTACATATAACAGATAAAGCACAGTTTGTCGCGTACGCTGACGATACAACGGTATTTATTGCAGGAACAGTCGAAAGTGTGTTAGAAGGAACAACCAATGAAGTTTTAAAAGACATCAAAACTTGGGCAGACATGAATCGCCTAATAATAAATTCAGGGAAAACAAAAGCAGTTTTATATCGACCCATAGGGAAAAAAAATACCACAACCATTGTCCGTGCATCTAGATAATGGCTTGATAGAGATTGTAACCAATGTAAAAACCCTTGGTGTTATTTTTTCGGAACATTTAACTTGAAATGAACATACGGAATACATACGATCGTAAATGTCTAGCGCTGTTGGTGTCATAGCAAGAGTGCGACGCATGCTTCCTGTTAAAGTTAAAATTCTACTGTATAATTCTTTGGTAGCAACTCATTTGGAGTATTGCAGTGTTGTGTGGTGTACCACTGGTATCACAAATCTAAAAAAGTTGCATATGCTCCAAAAGAGAGCTATCCGTTACATAGCAAATGTACCTTACCTTTATTCTACGGTTGAACTTTTTCCTAAATACAACATTATGCCTGTATTTACTTTGTTTGATTACAGGTTAACATTGATGTACCGGTGTTTTCTGCAAAATAAAGAAAACTACATTCTGACTTTAGCAAAGCTGAAAGAAAATAGGTCTATCAAGTATACTAGATTCAAGGAACGGTGGGCTGTACCCACCCCTAGGGCATACGGTTGTACGCAGTCATTGAGTTACACAGTGCCTAAACGATTCAATCTACTTTTCAATGATGACTTCGATCTTTTTGTCGCATCTAATAAAACTATTAAACATTACTGTATGGGCAAGATCCCCACAGAATGACACACCACGCAGGGATGAATTTACGCTCTGTTTTCGTTTGTTTCTGATGTGTTAAGCGATGTGTTTCTCATTTTCGCAATGTGCACACACATTTATTCATTCAGTTTCATGTTTGCGTGAAGTGTGTAATAATAAATTCTTGTTTTTCTTAGCTAAAGTGTAGGTACTGCTTATTTTTACCTATTGTATAATTTTGTATAATTGTCGACTTTGGTTATCTATAGTATTTTAAGTCTTCGATTACATTTATATCTATGAATGTTCACTGCACTGCCATGTACCAGGGAGTCGGGACCCTTGTCAAGCAGCTTGTGCGGCTTTTAGTCCCGTCCCCTCCTTTTTGACAAAGGAAATAAAGACGAATTTGAATTTGAATTTGAATAATCATATCGCGGTATTGGGACGTTAAACCCCAGATATTATTATTATCAGATTATTCTGTTAAGATTATGCGCAAATAATGTCGCCGCGGCAGCATTTCGATGGAGGCGAAATGCTAGAGGTGCATGTCCTTCGATTTAATTTCACTCTAAAGAACACCTTCTGGTCACAATTTCCGGAGTTCTCCACATGCTGCGTCTCTCAATCATATTACAGTGTATCGTGCTTTTGGAATGTAAAATCCCAACAATGATAATTACGATTAGGCGCAGTACGCGCGTACTCTAGTTCATTCGTGAGCTCCCGAGAGCACCACCGATAACGCTGGTAGGTGCGATCACTGATCTATAAAACAAACGCGTTCTACCGATGATCAGATTACCGAAGGCCGACGACATTTATTGCTGCTATCAGAGTAAAGCGCCCTTTGTTTGTACATTGAGTTACTTAGTTTTACGGTCACAAATTAGCACAATAAAGAGTTTTCTCTCTACCAGAAAGACTGCCCCATTCTTCATAGTCACCACCAAGTGACGATAAAATGGGTCTGAGGTGTTTCTGGGGTGCACAGGTACTCTCGTCGAAGAAAAATTGATTGCATGTTAGTGAGTGCATAGATAACGGACTCTTTACGCCAGCAGATAAGAATATGAAAAGTAATTGCAGTTTTATGAGCTATACGTATACACCATGCGTCGCAAAAAATATCGCTACCAGCGTTGTTGTTGCTGTACACCGGTGATTCGGAATTGCATAATCGGCTTTTATGGACAAAGTAAAGCTGGACATCGGTATTCGCGCCATCGTGCCGAGGCTTCTTATTGAAGCCCGTGTGGTTCATTGCAACGCGCTAGATGTTTGGCAAGCTCAGCAGTGACTCCCATCCATTACGGACATGGCAAGCAAGAACCGCTGTCGTCGAAGTGTCTAAGGAGCTGTCCTGTTAAAGGGACACAAAGTGAAACAGTGCCTTGGATTGATAAACTGTACTCTGAGAACTCTAATGTCGTAAGTTTCACCATCATGAGTTCATTATTAGAGGATGAAACCGAGGTTGATGTTTATTTTTAAATTACGCGCCGACATCTCCGCACGTGAGGTGTCACTGATTTCAAAATGTATTTTTCGTATTTTCGCGACATTGACTAGGTGAAATTTTGTGAAACTTCGTATGTTAGGTATATGACCCCCACAGATGGCAATGTACTTCATTTTTATGGATTAGTAACTACGTATGACCTAGTAGACGCCGTCAAAATATGTGACGTCATGGTCTTTGGTGCGGAAAACTCAAGGTGGCGTCTCCACCAGCATTTTTTAGCGCGTTTTCTCGCCGACCAAGCGTTGTCTCGAGATAAGAGTGGCGTTTTCGGGATTGTGGCATTGTACTTCACTAATGATCAAAAAATCGTTTTTCTCTTTAGTGACCCTTTAAGGACAAAACATTTGAGATACTAACCGAGATTTCATTAATATGAAATGAAATTGATCACTTTTTGAGACATTCTCAAGCAGACCTTTCTGTGCATAGGCACCGAAAGGTCTGCGTAGGCGTTCGCTACTATTCATTATGGGGGGTCTATAACAACAAATTTGCGAATGTATCGAAGTATCTTAAGATACAATTGGCAAGTATCGTATCAGATACAATTGTTGCGGTAGTATCTTGTATCTGTATCTCCAATAATTCTTGCCTGAGTATCTTGTATCCTATCGCGGTACAATTTCAAAGTATCTTTGCCCAGCCCTGGTTTCAGGGAGCTCTACTGGTAGTTGTAAACACCAACACAACTCTGGAACAGAACCAGATAGAGATGTAATTTTTGCTGCACCACAATTGTGAATGTCTGTAGATTCTTAAAATAATAAAATGTGAAGTCCGCTTTCTTTGAAAGAAACGTCATTTTCAAGGGTGGTGACATACCTTAAGTAGGTCGGTGAGTGGTATGATGATGCTGGAGATGTTGGGAAAAAAACGGCGGTGGAAGTTAAGCAGCCCAAGGAACTCGCCGAGCTTTCGGATGGATGTTGGGCGAGGGAACTCGCGCAGCGCTTGAACTTTGTTGTCCAGTGGCCTGATGCCCTCGCTAGTCACACGGTGTCCGAGGAACTCAATCCATTCGACACTAAAGACACACTTTGCGGGGTTGATGAGAAGGCCATGTTCCTGTAGCCGAGAAAATAGCAGACGCAAATGGCTGCAATGCTGTTCCGGGGAAACACTAGCTACCAGGAGGTCATCGAGATATGCGAATACGAATGGTAATCCACAGGTTACTTCGTTGATAAACCTCTGGAATATCCGAGCAGCATTTCGCAACCCGAAAGGCATGAGCACGTACTCGAAAAACCCAAACGGGGTCACAATCGCAGTCTTGGGGATGTCCGCTGGCTCTACCGGAATCTGGTGGTAGGCCTTTACCAAATCTATTTTGCTGAATTTCACCGCTCCCGCGAGGTTGGCAGAGAAGTCGTGAATGTAAGGGGGGGGGGGGATAGCGATCAGGGACGGTGCGCGCGTTGAGGGCACGGTAGTCGCCGCACGGGTGCCACTCTCCTGGGTCACGCTTTGGTACCATGTGGAGAGCTGAAGACCAACTGCTCGACGAAAGACGGATGATGCCCAGTTGCAGCATGTGGTCGAATTCTCTTTTGGCGATGGCAAGGCGGTCTCCAGCGAGGCGTCTGGGTCGCAAAAATACTGGAGGGCCGGTAGTGACAACATCATGCGGGACGTTGTGACGTGCTGGCACCTCAAGGTTGGAAGGTTTCGTGATGGCTGGAAAGTCTGACAGAATTGAGGCGAACGTAGATGATGGTATTTGTGGCGCCGTTCCCGTGGTAGACGTTGGAGGTGGGAGGATTCCCTTGTATAGACATGCTGGTCCTCCTGTCGACGAGCCGACGTGCGCGGAGATCAACACTAAGGGCGAAGTGGGTCAGAAAATCAGCACCCAGTATGGCCATGCGTACATCTGCAACAACGAATACCCATCGGAAGGTGCGTCGGAGACCCAAATCGATGGTAAGGGAGCGCTGACCATATTGATGGCAGAGTTGTTGACCGCTTGAAGGGGCGCAGTTCGCAGAGAGCGTTGCCGGTCTTGTCGCACGGCAGGAACGACACTGTCCTCTGCACCTGTGTCCACGAGAAATCGATGTCCTGCAATCCTGTCAGTGATGTAGAACACGCGGCTTGTCGTATGGGAAGAGTCACTGGCCGCCATAAGTGGCTCTGCGGTATGTTTCCCTGCCAGCGACAAGAGGGACGACATTGACGTGTGCTGGCACCGAAGTTGCTGTGATACCAGCAGTATACGGGTCGACGAGAAGCTGAACGAGAGCGAGACGTCGGAGACCAACTGCGACGGTAATAGCGGTCTCGTGGGTGGGACGTTGGCCGTAGTGCATTAACTGCCTCGGCAAGGTCATCGATCAATTGCTCGAGGCGAGACTACCGGTCTTAGAGTTGGGACAGCGGAACGGTTGATGTTGCCACAGTACATCTTGCTGAATAGTCAGTGACGCGATCGGCCAGCTCCGCCAGCCTGTCGAGGGGCAAGTCGTCTGGTGCGGTAGCCAAGGCAATAACCACG
>JALIZH010030435.1:0-21162 GCA_030522465.1 Rhipicephalus appendiculatus | reverse complement strand
GCAAATAATTCCCGTAGATCTCGCATCTCACATAGTTGGTAGACTGAATACTTTATATCCTGGACACCTGTGCTTTTGTATGAACTGTGACGCATTTTCTTGGGGGGAAACACCTGCTTTAACCAATGAGAAATTAGCAAATATTGGGAGCTTCTACTTTAAGTGGTTCTCCGCGGCATGATAACTTTCTTCTTGCGCCACGCAGTTTGATCATTTGGGGAACCCATAACCGCAGGCACGGCCGCTTATGTAGCGGTCGTGCACAAGACAGGGTAGATAAGTTCTGCTTATGCCGAAAAGAAACATGCATGCCTCGTTTACTAAATGTATGGCAGCGAGCATGATCTTCTCTTTTGTAATTATTTATTCAATTGTTGTCATTTACCTATTGCTTTAGTACCATCAATTAATTGCCAAAGGGCACAATGTAGATTTTTCGTGGGTACCAAGCCACTGCGGCATCATCGTAAACGAGCATGCCGACGTTGCGTCTAAGAATTCACACAAAAATGACGTGATTGAACCTGTTAACCATTCACAAGTGACGCCGCAGCAAGGATTAGTACGCTCGCGCACGATGTCGATAGGTCTATGTGGAACACAGCCGGTTCACACCACACCCATTTTCACCACCTAGAACCGTGCCTACGACTAGAAATTCCGTTAGGGTTGACCCGATCTGAGACTACTGTTCTCCGTTGCATGTGGCTTGGAGTGTTCTTTACGATCGTCTTCGCTCACCGCATCGCAATGGCAGACTTCGCTGCATGTGACCGCTGCGGCAGTGAAGAAACCGTCGGACATATCCTGTGTCGTTGCCCTCAATACAGCTTCCAAAATCGTCCCTCTCTGCAGCATTTGCGCGCCTCGACGACCAGCCGCTTTCTGAGCAATCAATCTTCAAAGGCCAGAAAGCTCGAGCTTCACGCCAGAAAGCAAGAAAGGCGCTGCTGAAGTTTCTGCGAGCGACCCGCATCGTTGAACGATTATGACAATGCTGTGTGAGTCTGTATGTGTACATGCTTGTTTGTGTTTCTACTGCCGTCCCTCCCCCCTCTTTCTTCGCTTCCTTATTTTTCTGCAGCCCCCGTAACCCTTCTCCAGAGCAGGGTAAGAAACCGAATATTTATTTTCCGGTTAACCTCGCTGCCTTCCTGCATTACCCTTCTTTTCTCTCTCTCTACACGAATGAACGCAATATTCAAGTATTGCTTCTGTCTGTGCTGTCTTGTTAGCCTTTTCTGAGTGTGTTCAAAAGAGGAAAAGGCCTACACTCATCCGACAGCAGCATCACTCGCTGCTTGGGAACTCCTCAAGCAAAGCACATCTTTGGTTGGGGCATGAGCGGCTTTCTCATTTTGATCACACTGCCTTCGCTGACCATGCGAGAGCGCACACGCAGTGATTTTGTGAACGACAAGCAATGTTTTGCGCTTGTCTCTGGCGCATTTCCAACGCAATTGGGAAGTCCCGCCACGGTGACCCGTCTATCAAACGAGAGCTCCGCGAAACAGTGGGTAAGAGTTAAACTCAAGCAGCTATATACTGGTGGTCGTCATACATCATTCCGCGAGAGTGAGTTGCATTCGTATAGAAAGCAACGGTGACGCCGGCCATGCTAAAGCCCGCTCGCAGCCGGTTGCGATTATACAACGCGGCGGCCATCATTATTGGGTGCGTGGGAGTGAGCGGGCCGCTGCTAGCAGCCCAGCACGACGGCCTCGCGCGTCTCTCCATTTCACAAGCTGTTGGCAGCACTGCCAATGGTAGAGCGCCGGGAGTACGTCGCTGTAGCGCGGCTAAATGGCGCATTGCAAGTGCTTTAGTGCGGCGTGGGTCTGACTCCTTCCTCTCTTGAGATTTATTGATTAAGGGGCTATGACGTCTCGCTGTTTCAGCATGTCACGAGAACTGCATTCGGTAGCGGCTGCTGCATTCTGATTATGGGTGCGGTATCTGCACTGTAGAGACCAGTTCAGATATTTCGATGCGTTGTTAAGTACCATGGGTGTGCAAAATTTTACTGAGGCCACGAAGAAAACGTTTTCTTCTATAAAAAAATTTGTATATTTATATGACGGGCTGCACACTGAAGGTTAGTTGGTCGTTCCTCAGTTACTTGGTGAAACCCACTACGGGGAATGGGCCATCAATCGTACAGTGATTTCTTTAGGAAATAAATAGCCTTATCAAATTCGCAGGTTAATTAATAAATAGATTTGACACGTAGAATACATATGACAATGATATGACAATAGATATGACAATGTAGAATGGCGGTGTGCCATGCGGATATTAATGCACGTCTGGTTCAACAGTACTTTTTTGAATCGATATTGTCACGTGGTCGTGACGTCGACGAAGGTAGAAGTCGGTAGGTCCAAAATGAAACTGTTTATTAGGCCGAACTTGTGGCCGGTAAACAGAAAGTCAGATTACAGCAATACACACTGTACTGATAGCGGCGAACAGAGCGTCGGCCGTCGATCAAAAACTGAACATCGTTGGAACGCGCCGGCTTTTATAACGCACGCGTCGAACATTCTAGCCTTATCAGTAGTCGTCGCGCAAGCTCTGGAATAATCTTGAGTGTTAGCGTCTTGCGTGCAATCTCAACAGAACGATCTACTACAAGCGAGAAGCTTCTGGAACAATAAGGCTTGGTCTGCGCCGAGTACTGCTGATAATCTTTGTGGGCGGAAATCAAATACAGCAACTGTGAAAATTACAAACGCGCGTGGCAATGCCCCCCTCTGAAAAAGCATCGTCCCGATGCTTAAAACAGAACACGGGGAAAAATGCATGCAACAATAAATAACAACGATACAGCAAGAAAGTACAATAATAAACCAATAAGTGCAGTCCTCAGGTTGGCTAACGCGCATAATACGGCTTTAGACGCACGACATGGACGACTTCAGGTCGCGCACGGCGCTGTTGAGAGTTCGTAATGCCGTCCGGGACAACCTCGTAGTCCAGAGCGCCTAGACGTCGAAGCACTTTGTACGGCCCGAAGTATCGCCGAAGAAGTTTTTCACAGAGTCCACGTCGGCGTATCGGCGTCCACACCCAAACGCGGTCGCCGGGCTGGTATTCCACGAAGCGTCGCCGAAGATTGTAGCGGCGGCTGTCGGTCGTCTGCTGATTCTTGATTCGCAGGCGGGCGAGTTGTCGGGCTTCCTCGGCGCGCTGTAAGTAGGCGGTGACGTCGATGTTTTCTTCGTCGGTGACGGTCGGTAACATGGCGTCAAGCGTCGTTGCGGACTCCGTCCGTAGACCAGCTTGTATGGCGTCATCTGCGTCGTCTCTTGTACGGCCGTGTTGTACGCGAAAGTCACGTACGGAAGGATCGCATCCCACGTCTTGTGCTTGACGTCGACGTACATGGCCAGCATGTCGGCGATGGTCTTGTTGAGACTCTCGGTGAGGCCATTGGTCTGTGGGTGGTAGGCGGTGGTCCGGCGGTGGCTTGTCTGGCTGTATCTCAAGATCGCCTGAGTTAGGTCAGCAGTAAATGCCGTACCTCTGTCGGTGATGAGAACCTCTGGGGGCGCCATGTCGAAGGACGATGTTCTCAACGAAGAACTTGGCTACCTCGGCGGCACTGCCTTTAGGCAGGGCCTTTGTTTCGGCGTAGCGGGTGAGGTAGTCGGTAGCCACGACGATCCATTTATTTCCGCAAGTTGACGTTGGGAACGGCCCCCAGGAGGTCCATCCCGATCTGCTGGAACGGTCGCCGAGGAGGCTCGATCGGCTGAAGGAAGCCTGCTGGTCTCGTGGGCGGTGTCTTCCGTCGCTGACAGTCTCGGCACGTCTTTACGTAGCGGGCGACGTCGGTGGCAAGGCGCGGCCAGAAGTACTTTTCCTGTACCCTTGCGAGCGTGCGGGAAAGTCCGAGGTGTCCGGCCGCCGGGTCGTCGTGTAGTGCCTGGAGGACTTCTAGTCGCAGTGCTGCAGGCATTACGAGAAGGTAGTCGGCTCGATGTGGCGAGAAATTCTTCTTTATGACAACGCCGTTTCGCAAGGGAAAACGACGCGAGTCCTCGCTTGAATGCCTTTGGAACAATTGCGGTCTTGCCTTCGAGATACTCCACAAGGCCCCTGAGTTCCGGGTCGGCTCGCTGTCGTTCGGCGAAGTCGTCGGCACTTATGGTTCCCAAGAAGAAGTCATCCTCCTGGTCATCCTGCGGCGGCGGGTCGACGGGGGCACGAGACAAGCAGTCGGCGTCAGAGTGTTTTCGTCCGGACTTGTAAACGACGGTGACGTCGAATTCTTGAAGCCTTAGACTCCATCTTGCGAGGCGACCTGAAGGGTCCTTCAAGTTAGCTAGCCAACACAAGGCGTGGTGGTCGCTCACAACTTTGAAGGGCCTCCCGTAGAGGTAGGGGCGAAACTTTGACGTAGCCCAGATGATGGCGAGGCACTCCCTTTCTGTTGTGGAATAGTTGGCTTCTGCCTTGGATAGCGACCGGCTAGCATAACCGATAACCCTTTCCACGCCGGCAGTTCTCTGGACAAGAACGGCGCCGAGTCCTACGCTGCTTGCGTCGGTGTGGATTTCCGTGTCGGCGTGTTCGTCAAAATGCGCAAGTATTGGAGGCGTCTGCAGGCGTCGTTTCAATTCTTGAAATGCTTCGACTTGCGCTGATCCCCACTTGAATTCCACGTCGTTTTTCGTGAGCTGAGTTAGTGGCTCGGCGATGCGTGAAAATTCCTTGACGAAGCGTCTATAATAGGCGCACAAGCCGAGAAATCGGCGTACGGCCTTCTTGTCGGTGGGCGGCGGGAAAGCAGCGATGGCAGCTGTTTTCCGTGGGTCGGGGCGAACTCCATACTTGCTGATAACGTGACCCAGGAACAGGAGTTCCTCGTATGCGAAGCGGCACTTTTCCGGCTTCAGGGTGAGTCCGGAGGCCTTGATTGCTTGAAGTACTGCGTCAAGTCGCCGGAGGTGTTCGTCAAAGTCTGAGGCAAACACAATGACGTCGTCCAGGTACACCAGGCAAGTCTGCGACTTCAATCCTGCCAGTACTGTATCCATAACCCGTTGGAAAGTCGCAGGCGCCGAGCAAAGACCGAAGGGCATGACTTTGAACTCGAAGAGACCATCTGGTGTTATAGACGCGGTCTTCTCTCGGTCTCTCTCGTCGACCTCAATTTGCCAATAGCCGGTCTTGAGGTCCATCGACGAAAAGTACCTCGCGTTGTGGAGTCGATCCAGGGTGTCGTCTATCCGTGGGAGAGGGTACACGTCCTTCTTCGCTATTTTGTTCAGGCGGCGATAATCGACGCAGAACCGTAGGGTTCCGTCCTTTTTCTTCACTAACACCACGGGTGACGCCCACGGACTCTTTGAAGGCTGGATGATGTCGTCGCGCAGCATTTCGTCGACTTGGTTCTTTATGGCCTCGCGTTCCCGCGTTGAAACTCTGTACGGGCTCTGACGTAGTGGCCTGGCGCTTTCGTCTGTTATGATGCGGTGTTGTGCGACTGGGGTCTGTCGAACTCTTGACGACGACGAAAAGCAGTCCTTGTATTGCAGGAGGAGGTTTTTCAGCTGTTCTTGTTTATGCGTCGGAAGGCTCGGATTGACGTCGAAAGATAGTTGGTGAGCTTGCGTCGTCGAAGCACGTTCGGTAAACTCGGCGAGGGCGAGGGCGTCGCTGGCTTCCACAATTTCTTCGATGTAGGCGACCGTCGTGCCTTTGCTCACATGCTTGTATTCGTTGCTGAAGTTCGTGAGCATCACTGTTGCTTTCCCCTTCACGCAACTCGGCGATGCCTCTTGCGACGCAAATCTGACGGGTTAAAAGCAGGTGCTGATCGCCCTCGATGACGCCTTCGAAGTCTGTGGGTTTTTCGGTGCCGACGGGAATGATGACGCTAGAGAGAGGCGGAACGGTGACGTGCTCTTTTATCACGTTCAATGCATGGTACCCCGGCGTCGTCTGGGTAGGCAGCGCTTTTTCTGAAGTTAGTGTTATCGACTCAGACCTTAGGTCGATGGCGGCGCCGTGGTCACTTAGGAAGTCCATTCCAAGTATCACATCCCTGGAGCAGTTTTGTAGGATTACAAAGCTCGCAGGATAAGTCCTGTTATTGATGGTGACTCTCGCCGTGCAGACACCAATCGGCGTTATCAGGTGGCCTCCAGCTGTCCGGATTTCGCGTCCACTCCAAGCGGTCTTTACTTTCTTCAGCTTGTGGCGAATGGCCCACTGACGACGGAATAGTCGGCCCCAGTGTCGACGAGAGCGGTGACGTTGTGGCCGTCGATGAGAACGTCGAGGTCGCTAGTCCGTCGCCTTGCGTTGCGGTTAGGTCGCGGCGTCGGATCACGGCTGCGTCGATTTGTTGCGGTGCTTCCATACTGCGTCGTCAGGTCTTCTTCGGTCCGCGAGGTTTCGTCGGCAGGGCTTCGTCTGCTTCGCGTCGTGTTCTGCAGGTCTCGTCGCGTTGTCGTCGTCGGCGGCCGCGGAGGATCTTCGGCATTTCGTCGTACAGCAACCGCACATCCATCGGTTTCTGCCCTTAGTTTCCCTGATACGGGCTAGGCGACCGGCCCCGGTTTGGGCCAGTGTACTGCCGGCGGTGCGGTGACATGTAGCGGCCGGGCGACGGCGAGCGCGAAGGTCGTCGTTCTTGCCACTGTGTTCCGGTGAGGTAGTCGTCGATGTCGCGAGGCCGTTCGCCTGGCTGCGGACGCGGCGCGTTGACGGCGAATCCGCGTAGCCCCATCTGTCGGTACTGGCAGCGGCGGTACGTGTGGCCGGCCTCCCCGCAGTGGTAGCAGAGCGGGCGGTTGTCAGGGGCGCGCCAAACGTCCGTCTTCCTTGGCGCGTAGCGCGGCGCATAGCGCTGGCCGACAGGAGGACGGTAGGGCGTCGGTGCTGGTGGCGGCGGCGGCGGTGTCTGGCGGCCGAACTGCGGTGATGCGCTGTCTTGACGTTGTCGCGGAGCGGGCAAGGGACGGCGGACCGCAGCAGCGTAGGTCATGGCCTCCGGATGAGGCCGCTGTGGTTCGGGAATTCCGAGCGATTGATGAACCTCGTCGCGGACGATGTCGGCGATCGAGTCCACTTGAGGCTGCGGCGAAGGTAACAGCTTGCGCAGCTCCTCCCGCACGATCGCTCGGATCGTCTCACGCAGGTCGACGGTTCCTAGTGCTTGGACGTCGGCGTAGCTTGAAACCGAGAAGCTGCGGTTGTATTGCCGTGTGCGCATCTCGAGCGTCTTCTCGATTGTCGAGGCTTCGGACGCGAATTCTGCGACCGTCTTCGGCGGGTTCCTGATCAATCCGGCAAAGAGTTCTTGCTTAACACCCCTCATAAGGAAGCGCACCTTCTTCTCCTCAGTCATGTCGGGGTCGGCGTGGCGAAACAAGCGCGTCATCTCCTCCGTGTAGATGGCAATGTTTTCATTGGGAAGCTGCACACGTGTTTCCAGGATAGCTGCGGCACGTTCCTTGCGGACAACGCCCGTGAAGGTACTCAGGAACGTCGTCCGAAAGAGATCCCAGGTTTGTAGCGTGGTTTCGCGGTTTTCGAACCACGTCCTCGCGGCGTCTTCTACGTAGAAGTAAGCGCGGCGCAGTTTTTCGTCGGAGTCCCAGTTGTTGAAAGCCGCGACTCGTTCATACGTCTCCAGCCAGGTCTCGGGGTCCTCGCTTGGCGATCCGTGGAAAGTCGGTGGCTCTCTCGGCTGCTGGATCACGATCGTTGCAGGGGACGCAGCGGCCGTCATCGTGCCTGTCGTCTTCGTCGCCGTGCCTTTTGGCTTGTCCGGTAGGAGTCCGTATTGTGGTTCCAGTCCTTGTAGTCTCCGGCTGGCTCGACTCTCCTGGATGGTGTCGGTTTCTTCTTGGCGACTTGGGCTGGGTTCACGGCTTGACGGGGGTGTCCGGTACATGAACGAAAAGCACCTCCACCAGATGTCACGTGGTCGTGACGTCGACGAAGGTAGAAGTCGGTAGGTCCAAAATGAAACTGTTTATTAGGCCGAACTTGTGGCCGGTAAACAGAAAGTCAGATTACAGCAATACACACTGTACTGATAGCGGCGAACAGAGCGTCGGCCGTCGATCAAAAATTGAACATCGTTGGAACGCGCCGGCTTTTATAACGCACGCGTCGAACATTCTAGCCTTATCAGTAGTCGTCGCGCAAGCTCTGGAATAATCTTGAGTGTTAGCGTCTTGCGTGCAATCTCAACAGTACGATCTACTACAAGCGAGAAGCTTCTGGAACAATAAGGCTTGGTCTGCGCCGAGTACTGCTGATAATCTTTGTGGGCGGAAATCAAATACAGCAACTGTGAAAATTACAAACGCGCGTGGCAATATGTTCATTTGTGGAAACACAAAAGGTCCAACAGGATGTGCCTGAGTGGCTTCATTAAGTAGACAGCCTTCTACAGATGAAGCAATTTTAAAGAGCCTGTAAACTCTGATACTTGCGTAGCCTTTCTTTTCTTTTTTTCTTATTTTAGTATATATCTGTTTGTCAATGCTGTAGGTGTGTCCAGCCGCCCACTTTTCTAACCTGAACGTGGGACCATCGACCGCACAGTCGATATGCGGCGTTTTACGGAGCACAGCGGCGAAATGAACGACAATACGTGCATGCCTATGATGAAAAGTCCCGTGCAGCTGTCTTCTGCTAGGTTGTTCCGGGAACCGGACACCAGGGCGCCCGGAACAGGCGCTTACAGACTCGGTGACCGATGCTCGCGTGTTCAGTTTAAAAAAAATGGGCGGCTGTACATAGGCAATAAAGAAGGAAAAAAAGTTTGCTTGGCCAAGCGGTGAACGCCGCGCGCTGCGGAGCGATAGGCCGTGCGTCGGCAAATGTTTTTCTGAATTATTTTTCCTCGTGGCATATGTATATACAGGGTGTCCCAGCTATCACGCAGCACGATTTAAAAAAAGAGCAATGGCGTTACGCGGAGTAGACCTAGTGCATATTGTTCCCAGTATACTGTAGAAGCTGCTACAAATTTTTTCATTAATGATAATTAATTTATAAGTCATATCTATATCCGTAACACGAAATTTACTCACCTAATTAACAATGTCAATCAGGGAGATCTGGGTACGTTGAAGTGACATCTGTCTGTGTTACGTTCAACAGAGTGCTAATGGCGGAGTCATTTCTTCTCTTAATAAAGAAAGCCCGCGCAATCTGAACAGTGATACGTGACTATAATGCTGCGCGCATCAAGTAGCAGCGCCCTCAAACAGACTCACTGAGAGGTAGCCAGTATCAACGAAAAAAAATGCAGAAAGAAAAAAAAATACGGATCGCGGTATTTGCCACTTCCCGTCCGAAGAAACGCGCCGTTTTGATGCCACACAGTCAGGCTGTAATAAGAGCAGTGCACCGGCCGCGTTACCGATGAGAACAGTTGAAGAGTTTTTTTTCGAAATGAGTCAAATCCACCAAAACAGAATTTGTGAAAACAGTGAAAATTTTTACGGAATGTAAATACAACGCTTTCAAACCTATTACGCGATATATTTTACATGTCAGCTAGTAGAAGTTTACGGCCACAATTAATTAAAAAATATACAGCGGACTTGACCAATATTTGCATGATAACTTTGGATTTGGCTCATATTGAAATGACACATTCAATTCGAGGCGGTATTCTTGCAAAAACTTTATTGAAATCGACTTTCAAGAGCAGTATGATAGAGTTTTGGCCGAAAAGCCATCAAAGATAGGCAACAGTGCTTCAATTAAGGGCCTTCAACTATACACGAAGAGCCGGTGCGTCTTCTTCGCAGCACAAGCAGCTCTACTCGAAATCTTCTGTATGATCATTTTCTTTGGCATGCCTGAGGACACTGACAAAATAAGCGAGCTCTTGATTCTCTTGCCATGAACTGCCGAAATGCTTTACGAGAAGGCTCGTCACATCTATCAGTTTCATTTTGTTGACATGATGAGTGTACAGTGGGCATTGCACGGTAGCTTGTGCAAGGGACTTTCCCCTCTTTAGGACTGGCACGAAATTTGATACGGAAACATTATAGTGGGGTTCTGCTCTAACTCTAGGGCTTCTACCAGCTGCATTTCTTTGAATGTAGAAGACCTTGGTTTCTGTTATCTTAAACGGCAAGCTGGATGTCGATTTCATCTCTGCCGTACAGTAGGCTTTCCAGTCATACACGTCCCAATGTTTTTCGAGCTCTAGCACAGTGCCATGATATGAAAAAAATCATTTGGTAGCTTTGGGGATTCAGGATTTCTTTGTGTTTCTTCGTGAGGATTTCTTCCTCACGTCCTTTTCAATCCGGCCAAATACCCTGTCTGGAGGTAAAAAGCTCTGCTATAGGCTTACTGGATTTGCCTCATTTCGATCCGTACAGCGCACGGATCTGGCTCAATTTCGTTTTGAAACGAAATCTGTAAGCACTCGTAGCTGGTTGTATTGACCCATTTCGTTTCGATAACTGTTTTACAGGAAAGTTGAGAGTATGTACGTGCCAATGGAGCTTTATTTGAGCTAGTTTCGGTTTCTGGATTTAGCTCATTTCGAAAAAAAACTCCTCAGTTGGCCGTGAGGTATGGATAATGGTAGTGACGTACAACTGAGTGGAAGGAATCCATGCAAAATTTCGGCGTATGTTATTGGTGCCCGACCTATATCCTTGCCACAGGGCGGAACGCTGTGTCTGGCAACGAGGAAGGGGCAAAACGGCTGCTTGGAGTAAGCTTATGTGAGGGCGCTGCTTTCTTTTGTGGCTGGGAGAGCAGTGACATGTTATTTTTTTATATTTAGCGGGCTTTCTTTGTTAACAGGAAAAAATAGGCACGCAATTAGTACGTTGTTGAAAGTAGCACAGGCATGTCATTTCAACCTACCCACGTTTGCCTCATTGACATTTTGATAATTAGGTGAGTATTATAGGAGTTTCGAATAATATGCCAAAATAACTGTCGTTAACAAAATATTCTCTCTAACAAAAAAAAATTAGTAGGGGCTACTACAGTATACTGGGAACAATATGCACTCGGTCTGCTTCACGTAACACCGTTCCTCTTTTTCAAATCGGGTTGTGTGATACCTGGGATATATATATATATATATATATATATATATATATATATATATATATATATATATATATATATATATATATTGTGAGCGCGACAAGTGAATGGTTCTTCATTCTCTATATATAATCATCACTTGTACATCTTCTTCATCTGTACATATCATCATCAATGTGATCTAGCTCGAGCCCGGCTGAATAAAGCGGTTCCACATTAGTGGTGGACGGCGCTTTTCGACCCCCAAGTCCTCTCGCCCGTTCTCGCTGGAGCTCCACTCGGGTCATCGCGTAACACCCCCTGCCATGACCACTCAAGAAAATCCTGGCTCGTCCGACGCCGCCGGCACACTGCAGCCTTCGCCGCTCGCTCTGCCCACGAACAACCGTCTGCGTGATCCACCTTTGTTCTCTGGTCTACGCGGGGAGGATGTAAAAGACTGGATCCAAAACTACGACCTTGTCAGTGACTTGAACAGGTGGGACAACCCTCAGAAGTTGCGGAACGTCCCCTTCTAGCTGTCTGGTGTCGCTAAAACTTGGTTCTGGAACCACCAACCAGATCTTCCCGACTGGGGCACTTTCGCGCAGCAGCTGCGTCAAATTTTCGGTGCCCCTATAGTTCGCGCTGAGGCAGCAAAGAAGAAGCTCGCTGAACGCATACAGCTACCGGGTGAATCGTACACCTCTTACATTGAGGACGTCCTTGCGTTGTGCAAGCGTGTAAACTCCACCATGTCACCGAACGACCAGATACGCTACATTATTAAAGGCATAAACACCATCGCCTTTAGCGCCCTCGCCACGCAACATCCTGCCACCACTCAGGACGTCATCACCATTTGCCAGCGACTTGAGAAGCTCCAGTCTCTTCGGCTGTGCTACGATGCCGCCGACATTCGTCTGCCTGCGGCCCTCGACTTGCGCTCGCTGATTCGCGACATCGTTCGTGAGGAGCTTCACGGGTGATGCTCTTCCTGCGCTGCCGAAACTACTCTCCCTTCTGGACAAACCGGCTTGCGAGACATCATTAGGCAGGAGATCACTTCCGCATCGCGGCTGACGTGTTCCAACGGTCCCTGCCTGCGCCAGACGCCAACGTACGCCGAAGTTGCAGCGCTCTCTTCTGCAACCACCATCCCTGTGCCTACACCAGGAGACCATGCATCCGTGGCTTCGTTGTCACCGCCGATGCGTGCACAGCCTTACTACCCCCCTGTAAGCGCCCTTCTCGGCCTATATGTTACTACTGTGGCTATCGCGGTCACATCTCCCGGTTTTGTCGAAGGCGCCAGCAGGACGAGCAGCGCGGCTACGCTCCCGAGGAACGCCCAGGCATCCGTCCGAACACGACCTACCAACGGATGCCCTACCACTCTTCCTATCGCCGTTCGCCCTCTCCTCCCTACCCTACTGGCATGCCTGTGAATTCACGTGAGTCTCGCCGCAGGTCACTTTCTCCACGTCGCCGTTCTGTGTCGCCTCTGCGACCTGCCTCCCATGCCACCAACGCCCACTCGGAAAACTCCCCGATGCAGTTTTAGGAGGGGGAAACTGCATCCACCGGACAGCCAACAATTCCTCCAGAGCGACCATCGAACTTGATAGTAGTGTTTGTAGAAGGTGTACGGGTGGAGGCTCTCGTGGACACTGGCGCTGCCGTTTCGATTATTCGTGCTGATTTTTGTTCCCGCCTCCGAAATGTGACCGCGCCTTACTGCGGCCCACCCCTCCGTGCAGCGACCAACGCTATCATTTTTCCACTGGCACAGTGTACGGTTCGTGTCTGCATAGATGGCATTCGTCATCACATCGTCTTTGCGGTATTTCGTGAGTGCACCCACGAACTCATTCTGGGGTGGGATTTCTTATCTTCTGCGTCCGCTTCCATATCTTGTCATCAGCGCCTCATACATCTGAATGCCACTGACTATTCGTCGCCTGAACACGAAGGGCGAATTCGCGTTCGCACCACGTCAGATTATGTTCTTCGGCCATCCATCGAAGAGATTTTAAGCGTGAACTCCAATGACATTGTGGATGGCGACGTACTTATTCTACCTTACGGCCATACCTTATGTAGAGGCATTGTGATTGTTCCTGGCCTTATTCGCTTCTCTGACGGGTCTGCTTTGCTTTCCTTACCGCCATAAATCAAACGCCCGAATCTTTACTGCTACCCTGTGGACTCAACAGTCACTTGCGCGGTCGACACTCAGCCCGTTGCGATTATTGCCCTTCCGAGTAACGAACTACCAGAGTCAACCTCACCGCCACTCAATGCCTCTTCCACACCTTTGTCGGCAACCATCGGCCCTGACCTAACACCTGCCCAAAGTCAGGATTTGCTCGCCCTGTTGAACCGACACCATACACTGTTCGACGTGAATTCGCCCGTCCTCAGCATGACTACCGCCGCTACTCACAGCATTCAGACTGACGGCTGTCGTATTATACTCCGGCGCCCATATCGCGTGTCTCTGGCAGAACGAAAGATCATCGAGGAAAATGTCTCAGACATGCTACGACGCAACATCATACGTCCTTCCTCGAGTCCCTGGTCATCGCCAGTTGTTCTAGTCCAAAAGAAAGATGGAACAGTTCGTTTCTGCGTCGATTACCGCGCGCTCAACAAAATAACGCGCAAAGATGTTTATCCTCTGCCACGGATCGACGACGCACTCTATTCGTTACATGGCGCCGAGTATTTTTCTAGCCTTGACCTCAGGTCAGGCTACTGGCAAATACCAATGACGGAGTCTGACAAAGAGAAGACAGCTTTTTCAACGCCAGATGGGCTGTACGAGTTTAATGTGATGCCTTTTGGACTTTGTAATGCGCCCGCTACCTTCGAACGCATGATAGACAGCGTATTGCACGGTCTAAAATGGAAAACATGTCTCTGCTATCTCGACGACATAGTAGTGTTTTCATCCACGTTCTCCCAACATCTGCGGCGTCTTGAAGTCCTCACATGCCTTGAAAAGGCCGGCCTACAGCTTAATACAAAAAAATGTACCTTCGCAAGCAAGACAATCAAGGTTCTCGGCCATTTAGTCAGCAAAGAAGGGATTCGGCCGGTCTCTGAGAAGCTCGCCGCCATCCTCGACTTTCCCCGTCCACAACGTCAAAAAAATTACACCATCTCCCGCTAAAGGGAACCATGTGTAGATGCGAAGCAGCGGGCGCTAACGCTTACACTGGCGGCGGCGTTGACGCTGGCGCTCATCGCAGCGCTGCGCAGGAGAGAAAACTGGGGAGGCGCAAATCACGCAGTGATGGAGCGGTGTTTCCTACTGGAACAGGCCAATCGCTGCTAATGGGCAATGAGAGATAGAAGACTCCGAATGGACACAGAGACCCGCAGTCCGCTTTTAGTTAACGCGCACGCTGCGAATTTTTATTGTTCAACAACGCACAGGAGAAATCTCCCACCGGCACCGCCTTGCAGGTCAAGATCCACTGCCATATATACGGGGTGGCCAGTGAACGGTTGTGCAGCGCGAGCAGTCGGTTTTTTCAACCAAGAAACTCGCTAGCAGACGCTGCCTGCGTCGGCGTCGCGAGGCGAGAGAGGGGGGGAGCGGAGGAGAGAGAGAGAGGGGGGGGACGCGCATGCGCAGTGGGAGTGTGGATGCCGCGGGCAGGGATGCCTAGAGGAGAGAGGGGGGGAGCGTAGGAGAGGAGAGAGAGGGGGGGACGCGCATGCGCAGTGGGAGTGTGGACGCCGCGGGCAGGGATGCCGAGAGGGGGGGGAGCGTAGGAGGGGAGAGAGGAGGGGAGGCGCATGTGCAATGAGGGTGTGGTTGCCGCGGGGATGGATGCCTAGAGGAGAGAGAGGGGGGAGAGGAAGGTTTTTTATTTTTTATTTTTTTGAAAGGGTTTGCGCATGCGCAGTAAGGGTGGTCACGCCGCACACCACCACCACCGGATTTAGCTTCGCCATAAGATGCTTCACATCTAAAAGACCTGCGCAGCTTTCTTGGGTTAGCTTCTTACTTCCGGCGCTTCATACGCGGCTTCGCAGAACTTGCGTCTCCGCTCCATCAACTCCTCGCCAATAACGCGCCCTTCGTTTGGTCCGAAGACTGCGAAAGTGCATTCACGGCGTTGAAGGAAGCCCTTACATCCGATCCGGTACTGTGCCACTTCGACCCCGACGCACCCACCATCCTTCACACTGACGCTAGCAGTCATGGTCTAGGTGCGGTACTCTTGCAGGCTGACAACATCTCGCGGGAACGCGTCGTTGCTTACGCTAGTCGTGTTCTTACCGCTGCAGAGACGAACTACACCATCACGCAGGAAGAGTGTCTTGCTGTTGTTTGGGCAGTGCAAAAATTTCGCCCATATCTCCACGGCCGCCACTTTACAGTCGTTACCGACCATAACGCCGACCAACGCCGACCATAACGCCGATTAACGCCGACCATAACGCCGACCAAAACTTATCGGGTCGCCTTGGCCGCTGGGTGCTTCGCTTGCAGGAGTACGATTTCGATGTCGCCTATAGGCCTGGGAAGAAACACCAAGACGCTGATGCTCTGTCACGCTGCCCTCCGCCCAGCGAAGATAACTCACCATCGCCACTCCAAAACGACACTGCCTTTCCAATCGCAGCGCTAAGTTGGCTATCATCCGGCCCCCCATCCATCCTCGTTTCACACCAACGTGTCGACCCATACTGCCACACTATTGTTGAACGCCTGAACGGCTCTTCTCCTCCTCCAAACGCCCAACTGCGTCGACAACTGAGACAATTTAAGCTTCATGGTGGTGCATTATATCGCTATGTTTACCACGTAGATGGAAAAAAGTGGGTAGCCGTCATACCACGTTCTCTGCAACGTGAAGTTCTGCAAGCTTTTCACGATGATCCAACCACCGGTCATCTAGGCTATCACAAAACTTACGACAAAATACGAAGTCGCTGCTCCTGGCCTGGCCTCTCTTCAGCCGTTGCCAAGCACGTCACCTCGTGTGTCCACTGCCAACGGCGAAAGCGGCCCACGACTGCTCCTGCTGGCTTAAAGAAACCTATTCCTTGTCCCGTCTCGAATTTTGAAGTCGTCGGGATAGACTTGTACGGCCCTCTTCCTCTAACATCGAATGGGAATCGTTGGATTGTCACGGCCATAATTGTCACCTATATATATATATATATATATATATATATATATATATATATATATATATATATATATATATATATATATATACATACGAGACATGACACGGTGGCGACGGCAAATACCAGCCGAGACTGCCCATATAACTGCTGTCGGTAATAAAACTCTCACGTGTCAAGAACCTATGGGAGCAGGTGAAGATAAACATAAATGGACAAAGTCGGGTAAGTTCTTTCTGAACGGATGTCAGCCCTATCGAACAATAAACAGAACAGATCAAAATAGGGTGCCTTGATGCGCGATTGCATCCGCTTTTGGGTGAGGACAACTGCAGCGTCTACTGTGGCGCGGCTGCCATATTAGTACCCATGGACGTCTTACCGGTATCTTCCCGCTCTACGACGGCACCGCTTAGAGGCGCGGACGCGGGACAATAGATGGCGGCGCGGGGGGCATGGCCCCCTTCAAATAGGGGCGAACAGCCCTAAAGGGGGGCGCACGCATCAAAACACGTTAGATGAAAATGTGCCAAGCGCCGCCTGCTACAAAAATCAAAAGTTAATTATTACAGTACACCTTCTTCCACACAGACGATGCCACCTGTCCAATTCAAGGAAGCGGCAGGCGCGTGGGAACACAGTTATGTAGTGTGCTCTGTCATGATTGCCTGAGGGCACACGTACCTTCCACTGTGCTGCCAACAGCTTGTGAAACGGAGTATGATAGTGGCAAGACTGAAGGAAGTGCGGAGCTATATGGTCTTTCTTGTTTGTCCTAATTTTTAAATGCGAAGCATTTCTTAGCGAACTTCGGCGAGTTTGAGCGTATCTATCTATCTATCTATCTATCTATCTATCTATCTATCTATCTATCTATCTATCTATCTATCTATCTATCTATCTATCTATCTATCTATCTATCTATCTATCTATCTATCTATATATCTATCTATCTATCTATCCGCCTACGACTTTGAGCTCTCCTGGCCGCATCGTTGATGGGATTTATACCAAAATTGGTATGGCGTAACATGACTGTAAGACGAACATGAATGACTGGTTATATCATGAAAATCATGACTAACTAGTCATGAAAAGTATGATTTACATGCCATGGCCGTAGTGCTCCTAAGGCCGTTTTCTTAAATTTGATATGCCCAAAAATTGGTACGATGAGACATTTGTGCATGACCAAACATAAATGACAGGTGGTAATATGAAAATCATGATATTCATGTCATGTACAACATGATTTACATGCCACGCTCATGGTGCGCTGACGGCCGTTTCGCTAGCTTGATATACACCAAATTTGGTATTGCGTGACGTGACTGTATGACGAACATAAATGCCAAGTGGTCATAAACAAAAATCATGAACTTGTCATGTGCGGCATGACTTGCATGCCACGCTCATGGCGCGCTCGCGGCCGTTTCGTTAGCTTGATATACACCAAATTTGGGATTGAGTGACGTGACTGTATGACGAACATATATGACAAGTGGTAATATGGAAATCATGACATGTCATGTGCAACATGACTTGCATGCCACGCTCATGACACTCTCGCGGCCGTTTCGTTAGCTTGGTGTACACCAAATTTGGTATTGCGTGACGTGACTGTATGAAGAACCTAAATGCCAAATGGTCATGCGGAAATCATGACATGTCATGTGCAACATGACTTGAATGCCACGCTCATGACACGCTCGCGGCCGTTTCGCTGGCTTGATATACACCAGATTTGGTATTGCGTGACGTGAGTGTATGACGAAGATACATGACAAGCGGTAATACGGAAATCATGATATGTCATGTGCAACATGACTTGCATGCCACGCTCATGACACTCTCGCGGCCGTTTCGCTAGCTTGATATACACCAAATTCGGTATTGCGTGACGTGACTGTATGACGAAGCCTAAATGACAAGTGGTAATATGGAAATCACGATATGTCATGTGCAACTTGACTTGCATGCCACGCTCATGGCACGCTGACAGGCCGTTTCGCCAGCTTGATGTACACCAAATTTGGTATTGCATGACATGGCTGTATGACCAAACATAAATGCCAAAGTGGTGATACGGAAATCATGACATGTCATGTGAAACATGACTTGCATGCCACGCTAATGACCCGCTCGTGGCCGTTTCGCTAGCGTGATATACACCAAATTTTGTATTGCATGACGTGACTGTATAATGAGCATAAATGAGAAGTGGTAATATGAAAATCATGACATGTCATGTGCAACATGACTTGCATGCCACGCTCATGGCGCGCTCGCGGCCGTTTCACTAGCTTGATATACACCAAAATTGGTATTGCAGGACAATACTGTATAATGAACATAGGTAGCAGGTGATAGCACGAAAATCTTGGCATGCATGTCATCTACATTGCCCTTTACAGGCCACGGTCATGGTGCGCTTGCGTCCAGTTTGCTAGCTTGATATACACCGAAAATTGGTATTGCGCTACGTGACTGCATGACGAACATAAATGAGAGGTCCTAACATGTAAATCATGGCGTGCATATTAGGTCCAGCACGATTTGCCCCTTGCTCTAAGTTATGTACAGAGAATTAAATGTTTTTCCTCCTCCTAGTGCTTCGCATTACATCGATTCCCACAGTGCGTGGGATCTGCCGGATTTTTTCTTTCTTTGTCTCTCTATTTCTTTCTCTTTCTCGCTCTTTCTATATTTATTTCTCTTTCTTCCCTTTCTTTCTCTCTCTAAAATATAAGATTGTGGCGCAAAAATGGGACAAGGACGAAACAGGAAGAAGAGACGTATTCCTGTTTCGCGCTTGTCCCATTTTTGCGCCACCGTCTTATATTTTAACTATGCACCAACTAGCCCAGCGACAAATTTTATTGGACTATCTTTCTGTCTCTGTTTTGGTTTCTCTTGATGTCGCTGTTTCTTCCTCTTTCGCTTTTGTATTATGTTTTATTCCTATCTTTATTTTGTGTCTGTTTCTTTCTATCTCTTTCACTCTCTTTCTATGTCTTTCTCTGTTTTTACGCCTCCATTAATTTTCTCTCTGTTTCTTTCTGTCTCTTTCTTAGTATCGCCCTTTTTCTCCATCTCTTTTTTTCTCTCTCTCTTTTGTGTTTCTCTTCCTTGCAACCCCTTTCTTTCTCTCTCTGTCTCGTTCACGCAGTGTTTCACCTGCTCCATCTCCCCCGAAAAGAGTTTTCGTTTAACGCTCGCGCCTGCTGTAGTCGGTAGTGGGGCTTGCCCAATCCCTGTGACGCATATCCACCTGTGATTTAGTAAAAGTAAAAAAAAATGTCGGCAGTGCAGTGGGGAGAGAGCGCCCCATACACCTATAGACCGGGGACGGAGAGGTCGTGGGTTCGACTGCCAGGTTATACAAAACAATGAAACTTTTTTCTGATTTTTTGGGGGGATTTGTTCATGTACATTTTAGCGACGTCAGTTCCGTGAGGCAAGTAATGTCATAGAAGTGTTGGTAGATCCCGGCATAAACACGTTCATGTTAAAGGAGTACTGACACGAAATTTTTCACTTATCGTTTTATTGCGTCAAATGATAGACCAGGTCCCCAAGAGCCTAGAAAATGCACCAGCAAGCGTGAGTGCGCCCTGAAAAATTAATTACAGCATGTTTTTAAAAGCTAGTTTCGGGTCCTTCTGTACCCTGACGTCACGGCAATGGGACGGGTAGCGCCACCAGGCGGTAGTATGTGAATGCGCACGCTTTCGTGACGTATCCTCGTGCGCGCGTAGCTCCATCGTCTGCTGCGCGCCGCACATATGGCAACTGTCGCGCCGTCAACGATGGACGAATATTTGTCAACAGACTCCGACGGCAGCAACGACTTCGGCAGAGAGGAAGATGCCGAGCTTGCCGACCCCGCGAATCATTTCGCATTCGACCCGCTTGCAAGTACGTCAGAGACGAGTCGTCTGAGAGCGATAGCGCCATGCAGACGGCTTACGCATCGGGAATGTCGAACGGTAAGAATTCGCCGTTTTTTGCTTGATCTTGCGCGTGCATCTTCCGGATGTTCTACGGAAGTCAATAGCGTTCGTGTGGATTTCGTAATGCTATTACTTGCTTGAAATTATTGGTACTAGGCGCAGATTCGACACCGCATGTATGCTTTGTCCTGCCGCTTTCCTATGCAGCCACATTGCGCACGCAGTACGACAACCTCTTGCAGGTCGTAACGTCTGAACATTATATCGATAACGTAATCTGCGTAGATGCCTCTGTGGGAGTTGCCACCCGATGGACACAGACGTAGTCGGTGTGCTGTCGGGAAATCGACAAAGTCGCGCTCTAGTGCCGGATAAGGCAGCCTGTGTCACCGCGCACCCGACGTTTCAGCGTGGCTGCTCAGACATTCACGCCCTCGAGATAGCGTACTACCCTTGATGGAAGATCGACCAGGCGTCATTGAGGCACCGGAAATCCACAGGTATTACTGCTGCGGTTGATCTAAGTTAGCTGTTGCTGTTGAAGCTGAAGTACGCCGAATCGCAAGCTGTCTCTGGTATGCAAAGTGCATGCCTTCGGTATACTTCCTGCAAAAGTGTGGTGGTCGCAAGTACGACGCGTCATCCACTCACTCAAAACGTGCATAGGCGCATGTTACTTGCTAATATTGCTATGTCCATATTCCATATCGCGTGTCCAACTAAATAAAGGGAAATGAAAAAAATACATGTATAAGTGGCGTTGGACACCTCCGGTCGTCAGGCAGCGCAAATTATGCACGATCTCGAAATCACAATATGTGAAATAAAATCTGCAAGCTTCGAATAGCTGCTGCTTACATTGTTAGATAGTTCTTCACAAATCAGATTACTTGATCTCGCCTTTCACGTTCTTTGTGATTGACTTATGTACTTCATTGTTCTTTTTTTGATCTCGCCTTTCACGTTCTTTGTGATTGACTTATGTACTTCATTGTTCTTTTTTTTTTTCCCTCTATAAGTCATAGTT
>JALIZH010030434.1:0-18473 GCA_030522465.1 Rhipicephalus appendiculatus | reverse complement strand
CCTGAGAGACGTATGAGAATGAAAAATCGGAATTGGCTGCTTGGGCTGGCCCATAAACACACAGAATGCGTAACCTGACGCTGGGATGCAGTCGAAAGCCAGTACCCGATCGACCTAGCTCATCATACAAAGCTTGGTGGTCTCGCTTAAGAAAATTTTATTTCCCGGTAGTGTTCTACATCACAGAAAACGTATCTATCTGATGTTCATTTGTGTACTGAACACACAACATTCAGGTCCTACGTGCAATCTAGTTCAGAAGATAAGCTTTGGGCGCTGCCAATGTAGCCGAAGTATGTTCATAGAGTAACATACAAATTACAAGAGTGGTCACTCCGGCCAAAAGAGGCGGAGCTACGCAGCTTCATGTCGGCCGTTAGAGGCGACACATCACTCCCTGTCTTCAAGGGAGCGCGCGTACTTGTTATCTACTTTAGTACCTTTTCTAGTTGCAATATGCATCTACTTGTCGCATTGCGGCTCTGAATTCATCTTTATCGCCTGCGATTGGACGGTTCGATATCGTCGGGCAGGATCGGACATGAATCGGGTGCGAGAGAAGTGCAGAATGGCGTCGACACGACGGCAAGGGTGTCACGCTCCGTGTTCATGAGCGTTTAATGCAATGACGTACGGACAGCTGCAGGGTGACGCGATGAAAGATGTGCGATAATGTGTTCGACGTGCTTCGTGGTGTTGGCTTGTTTCGTGTGCCTCTCTGCTTGGCTGCTGCTATTGGTAAGGACGCCGTCATTAATTTGCAATGTGCGTATTGTATTCGTCATGTTAAGCTAACATCCGTCGCGTTGGGCTGTTCGGCGCAGAGAGCTTCTTTCTGCTCCTCACTTCGCGCATGTTTGCGAGAAAATTGTTTCTTGGCGCGAGAAAGTGAGCCGCCGCTTGCGTCGTTAGGTTTTCTTTGTGCCGGTACACGTAGTTCGAATTCAGTGCATGCATGTGTGAAGTTGTGTGAAGAGTGCAGTTATGCTTAACATCATTATTTGTGGCGTTCGCAGATTTCTTGAAGCTCATGTAACGAGCGCAATTGATAATTGTGAATCGAGAAAAATGTTTGTTAGCTGAGGCTACGACGTAATATTCTGAATAAACACTCCTGCCTCGGTAACCCATGCATGGCGCCAAAATTGCCTTGTTTTAGCTGCGACATCTACTCATGACTGTCTTTCGCGAAGAGGTGATGTGAAGTCCGTCGGAGAAAATTTGTGCTAAGGCGGGAGAGAAGACATAGCCAACATTTTTTTTTTTTTCAGGTCATGCCGTCCGGAGTTAAGTACTACGGCAACTGCTCGTCGCGCTGCGTCGTAAACTGTATGCGTATCTGCGCGTTTACTGCAGTTTTACTGTTGTGCGGGGCTTTTCCTAATGTCGCCCATTTGTTTATTTTTTCTGTAAAATTTATACTCAAGATATGGCAGATGTATTGCCATGTCTTGCAGTGCAAAGAGCCCATCTCTTCGTGCGCGCGTTCATCAAACTCTGAGAAAGTGTGCATGTGCTTACCAAGAACGACTTGAAAATAAAAGTTTTCGTTTCTTCCAAGAACTCTTTTAGGGGCGAAGCTCCTCTTAGTCTAACCTTGTCCTGCGTCCGGCGTAACCGGCAGTATCCCGTGATAATGATGACGATGACGCTGATGACCATGAAGAATAAGCGCGTTCCAGACCACCTCTAGTTCCCATCGTGTGCACCGAGGAAGCAGAGCGTCCCGCAGGCGGTGTGGCCATCTATGTCAAGCAGAACACTGTAGTACAATAAGGCCGTCAACCACTACTACAGTCACTAGAGTCATGGCCGAGAGCATAGAGGGGCAAGCTTAGCAATGGCGAGACAGGTGGTGTCTGTCGCCCAGGTTGACTACAGTTCCTGATCTTGCTTGCGGGGGCTTAGTCCATCCCTCCTTCCCGCGTCCTACACCCCTCCAGAGCATGCGTGTCCCCTCCCCCTCTCCAACGCTCACCCCCCTTTCTCTCCTCTAGGAATCCTCTACTGTACGGAGCGGCGCCGGCGTCCTACACCCCTCCAGAGCATGCGTGTCCCCTCCCCCTCTCTTTCCTCTCCAAAGCTCACCCCCCTTTCTCTCCTCTAGGAATCCTCTACTGTACGGAGCGGCGCCGGCGTCCTACACCCCTCCAGAGCATGCGCGTCCCCTCCACCTCTCTCTCCTCTCCAACGCTCACCCCCCTTTCTCTCCTCTAGCTCTACTGTACGGAGCGGCGCGCGCGTCCCCTCTCTCTCTCCTCTCCTACGCTCACCCCCCTCTCTCCCCTCTAGGAATCCTCTACGGAGCCATATAAGAACCCCCTATCCCTCCACTCCACCGACCATAAAGCCGTTATAATGAAGGGGGGACCGGAAGCCACGTCTAGCTACCATTTACGAATAAATAAATTTTCTTGTATATATACACACAGTGTTTGTCACGTCTTTGATGATGTACTGAACGAAAATTCACGGAAGATTCACGGTTTATCGATGAACCTCCAGAGTTTCGCCCACTCATCATCATTCACTCCGTGGATATGCTGTGATTTTTAGATGCGAAGCATCTTATGCTCGGGGCTATGTCCGTCCCTCCCGCGTCCCGCGTCCGGCCACTTTCATGAAGTAGGGAAGCAGCCACTATGCGAACCAGAACACTGTAGTACAATATAAGGCCGTCAACCACCACTACAGTCACCAGAGTCATGGCCGAGAGCACAGAGAGGCTGCTTAGCAATGGCTAGGCAGGTGGTGTGTGTCGCCCAGGGTTGACTCCATTCCTCGATCTTGCTTGCATGTGTTTGGTGGGGGCTTAGTCCGTCCCTCCTTCCCGCGTCCCACACCACCACAGCGCATGCGCGTCTCCTCCCCCTCTCCTACGCTCACCCCCTTTCTCTCCTCTAGGAATACTCTCTGGTTGAATCCACTCTACGGAGCGGCCCCCGCGTCCCACAGCCCCCACAGCGCATGCGCGTCTGTCCCCCTATCTCTTTTCTCCTACGCTCACCCCCCTTTCTCTACTCTAGGAATCCTCTACTCTACGGGAGCGGCGCCCCCCGTCCTACACCCCCCACAGCGCATGCGCGTCCCCTCCCCCCTCTACCTCCTCTCCTAAGCTCACCCCCCTCTCTCTCCTGTAGGAATCCTCTACTCGACGGAGCGGATGCGCGTCCCCTCCCCCCTATCTCTCCTCTCCTACGCTCACCCCCTTTCTCTGCTCTACGGCGGCGCCCCCGTCCTACACCCCCACAGCGCATGCGCGTCCCCTCCCCCTCTACCTCCTCTCCTAAGCTCACCCCCCTTTCTCTGCTGTAGGAATCGTCTACTCTACGGAGCGGCGCCCGCGTCCGACATCCCCACAGCACATGCGCGTCCTCTCCCCCCTCTCCCCTACGCTCACCCCTTTTCTCTACTCTAGGAATCATCTACTCTACGAAGCGGCTCCCGCGTCCCACACCCACACAGCGCATACGGGTCCCCTCTCTCTTTCTCCTCTCCTACAGTTCCCCCCCGTTCTCTCCTCTAGGAACACTCTACCGAGCGGCGCGCGACAGGTGGTGCGACAGCTGCATACTCCGTTGGGGGGCACCACGGTAGTTCCGCGGTATAAAAATGACGGAGCGCGCCTCATTCTCTCTCCTGTGCAGCGCCGCGATGAGCGCCCGAGCCGCTCAAGCTAACCATCTCCCCGCTGCTTCGCACCCCCTTTCTCTACTCTAGGAATCCTCTACTCTACGGAGCGGCGCCCCCCGTCCTACACCCCCCACAGCGCATGCGCGTCCCCTCCCCCCTCTACCTCCTCTCCTAAGCTCACCCCCCTCTCTCTCCTGTAGGAATCCTCTACTCGACGGAGCGGATGCGCGTCCCCTCCCCCCTATCTCTCCTCTCCTACGCTCACCCCCCTTTCTCTGCTGTAGGAATCGTCTACTCTACGGAGCGGCGCCCGCGTCCGACATCCCCACAGCACATGCGCGTCCTCTCCCCCTCTCCCCCTACGCTCACCCCTTTTCTCTACTCTAGGAATCATCTACTCTACGAAGCGGCTCCCGCGTCCCACACCCACACAGCGCATACGGGTCCCCTCTCTCTTTCTCCTCTCCTACAGTTCCCCCCGTTCTCTCCTCTAGGAACACTCTACCGAGCGGCGCGCGACAGGTGGTGCGACAGCTGCATACTCCGTTGGGGGGCACCACGGTAGTTCCGCGGTATAAAAATGACGGAGCGCGCCTCATTCTCTCTCCTGTGCAGCGCCGCGATGAGCGCCCGAGCCGCTCAAGCTAACCATCTCCCCGCTGCTTCGCATCCACACATGGTTTAATCACACACAACCACACACGGTATTGACTGGGACGCAGCAGCTATCATCGCAACGGAAAGACATTTATCTGCGCGTCTGCTTTTGGAATCATTTTATATTCAGTCGACTAACCGCACGATAAACAGGACAAAGGGCAATCTACCCGAGATATACACCCGCACACTGCGCCACCTGACCCATAAATAGCCGCATGCCCATGCTAACATCTTCATTGTGATCAAGGGACCCGTACGGGGCCCGAAACGTCAATGCCTGTCTTTATTTTTACCTTGGCGAGTGTATGTTTATTGCACAAACACATGGTTTCCTTTAGCGGGAGATGGGGAAGATTTTTGCATCACATGCGGTGACGCCGATGCCGCGGGAGGACGGTCAATTTTTAGAGACGGTTGGAGACGTATGTAGGCGATTCAGCGTACTGTATTCTGGCTCACCGTATAGTACTGCCGTGTTTTGGGGTACTGAGTAGACAACTATGGGACATTTACTAAGTCAGCAGTCCCTCACCGTGTTCACATACATGTGTGTTTAGAAGAAAAAAAACTTGGAGGACGCTTGAGCTTCGTCTTCAACATTAGAACACTATAGCGTAATTGGGCCTCGTTCGCATCGTCTTCTCAGTCGCTAGCCTAGTTCGGTTCTCCGCGGACAACCTCAACCGTTCCGCAAGGAAAGGCACGTATATGCGCTTGAAACTGGCCGCTTCAAACTATCTTATAGAATGCCTACTTTATGTATGGTTGGGAAGTGCCCACTACGCCATAATTCTTACCTTTTAGGTGCGAAGCAGCTTATGGCGGAGTTCAATCCGGTGGTGTGCGGCGTGACCACCCTTACTGCGCATGCGCAAACCCTCTCCACACACCTCCTCTCCACACACCAGCTAACATCTGTGGCTGCGCCGCAGCCAACCTCCCTCTCCCCACATTCCCCCCTCCTGGTTTAGATAAAAGGCTCGCGTTACGTCGTACACACGCTCAGTCACTGCGCCGGATGCGCCGGTGTCATGAGTTCCAACGTCAACGTCGGCGCCAGTTGCAGTAATACCTTAAAGCCTGCCGAGATCGCGGAGCAGCGGGTGGAGCAGCGGAAGGCTCGACGCGCCGAAGCGCAACGTAAACGTCGGCAAGCGGACCCCGAGCTCCGGGCTAGGGAAGCTCAGCGCAAACGGCAACGTCACGGGAAACTGCTACGGATGAAACGCGGTGCAAACGGCTGCTTCGCATCGCCTCATGGTCCCCTTTAGCGGGGATGGTGTAATTTTTTTATTTAAAATGTCGGCATAAACACACAGTGGCATCGTGTGCTTGCCGCTCTGGCGGTACAGCTTACACGAAGCTGCAAACGACGCGTGAAAAAAAAAATAATAAATAAATAAAGTATGGCCTCCGAGACGAGCACACACACAGAAGTGGTCTCGGAGGCCGTGTAATTTTTCTAATCGCTAGAAAATGGCCTTTGAGACCACCGTTTCTGCGGTCCCCATCTCTGAGGCTGCGAAGGTTCCCCACGCCCGTTTGGAGCGCTGCGAACCCAAATCAGCCGCAGGGGCCTATGAGAGTGTCCTCTCAACTTTTTATATTACTCTATGGTATGTTGTCGAGAGTGGGTCTTCGCCATAGTATTAGACCACCCTTGGGGTGCCGCAGGGGCCTATGAGAAGCAAAGGAAAGTTTATTGAACAAGTGTACACAAACACTGGAGGCACTTTTACACTAAAACTTTGAAATGGCGTCAGTAGAACTTATACAAACGCTAGACGTAATTTTACACAGACTTCAATAAAACACTGTGCGGTGCTAAGAAACTATGGAACAAGAAACATGTCGCCTCTCAATGAGCTGAAGAGAGAGAGAAAAATGCCCCCCACCTCCCCGAAGGGAATCGTGAGGAAATGCGAATGCATTTCGCGCGCGCTTCACTCCATTTATATATGGTGGTTGTGGTTCGAAGAAGGAACAGCTGCACAACGCGCCGTGACGTCACGGCGCGGAGAGCGGTGCGGAGCCGGCGCGGGGCGCGCGCAGCCACGGAGCGGAGGGCGGAGCGCGCGCAGTCACGTGGGGCGTGACGTCGCTGCGCCGTTGCTACAGACGCTCTTCTCCGCTCCTCGCGCCGTTGCTAGGGGAGAGGAGGAGGAGCGCGGATGCCGGCGGAGTTTTCGGGGTCGCTTAAGAAGTGCATTCTCACTTAAAAGACAAAAAAAAAGGGGGGGGGGGGGGGGGGGTTCGAGTAGCATAGCAAGTCGGATGACATGTTTCCCTGCTTAACTCAGTATGGCGCTGCGGGAAATTCCAGTTTTTCCTCACGTAATACGAAAAACCGAATGTGCCAGCGCCTTAAAAAAGGCATCAACACCACTTACATCTAGGTCGTCAACTAGGTATCCAAAAATAATTTCATAAATTCGGTGTAAGACCGGGAATGCTGCTCGCTGTGGTTGTCGACGAGCTTCTGCTTGGCACCGACGTCTCCAGATCACGTACATTGTGACTGAGAGTACCAAATGGACAAGCAGGCCATTCTTCCTCTGCGACAGTGATGTAGCCCTAACTCCAAAGGTGCGCCAAACAAGGTGCCACACACCCTTGGTAGCAACGCATTCAAATAACGCATGCTTAGTGGTCTCGGATTTTCCACAATTCGCGCACTTATCATTTGGCACCATGTGCCACTTTGCGAGGCGTTGACGCGTCGGTAGCACGCTCCATCTTCTCAGCCAGTCAAATTCGCGAACCACTTCAGGAACTTTGCTCTTTTTCCAGGTCTTCCATCGGCTTGGGTTCGTTTTTCTTCTATCTTCATATTCTAGTGTCTCTTCCATCAGCAAGTAGCTTAAATCTATTGGCGCTAGTTCTTCAAACCCTTCTCCCTCCGTTTTGTTATCTACTGTGCGTTTAAAGTCACACACAGTCTTGTAAAACTCCAGTGGTCTCTCAGCTTGCGGTCCACTGTATCTCTCTGTCGTAAACGTATTCTTTAGAGTACTTGTCCAGTACATCAGAAGGCTCTTTCCTGGGTATTCCGGATCCGCGAACAACCTGGAGGTTGTTTTTGCTGCCAGTGCTCTAGTGAATAGCTTAATATCTGGTAGACCCAGACATAGCTCGGCACACTCACTCATGAGTGCACTCAACTCACACTCAACTCACACTCACTCACACTCATTTGAACGTGGTGAGTTGAGTATGAGTGAGTACTCATGCGTGTGAGTGGTCGTGAGTGTGAACGTGAGTGAGTACTCATGAGTGTGAGTGGACGTGAGTGTGAACGTGAGTGAGTGCGAAGGCTGAAAAAAATTGTGGTGAGTGAGTTTGAGTGAGTACTCCCTTAAAGTGCCGACCTATGGAGCTCGGCACACTCACTCATGAGTGCACTCAACTCACACTCACTCACACTCATTTGAACGTGGTGAGTTGAGCATGAGTGAGTACTCATGCGTGTGAGTGGTCGTGAGTGTGAACGTGAGTGAGTACTCATGAGTGTGAGTGGACGTGAGTGTGAACGTGAGTGAGTGCGAAGGCTGAAAAAATTGTGGTGATTGAGTTTGAGTGAGTACTCCCTTAAAGTGCCGACCTATGGACCCAGACCACTACGCTCTGTGGGCAGATTGAGGCAACTAGTCTTCACCTTGGCAGATTTATTTTCCCATATAAATGCTCCAATGACTGTTTTGAGGTTCTGTGCAAAATTGCTCGGCAGCAGCGCAATGTGTGCGATGTAGCAAACATAAGCGCACGCCTGCGTCTTTATCACACCGGCCCTTGCAGCGAGTGATAGTTTGAATCCCGAAGCCCTATTTATCACCTCCCTCGCTTTGGCTATTGCGTCTTCCCATGTTCTATTTGCAATGCTCCCTTCTTCAAAGATCAGTCCAAGAACTCTCACAGCGTCCACGTATTGAACTCCACCTGGGTGATCGTCGGACAAGGCTCCAAAGCGCATCGCCTCGCTTTTGTCGGTGTTCAAGTACGCGCCAGAGAGAGCGGAGTACTGCACAAAGAGCTCCAAAAATATGGTAAAACCAATTTTGTTTCTCACAAATACCGAAATATCATCGGCGTAAGCTGTAACCTTTATTTCCTCGGTGCCTGGCATGGGAAACCCTCTTATTCCCGGGCACGTTGCTACATTCCTGATGAGAGGATCCAGTGACAATACAAAAAAACATGGCTGATCCCTCCGTCATAGGAATCGGTATAACACGAAAGTGAAACGCGTCTTCGCAGAAGTAGTGCTAGCGATATATGAGAGCTTGTACAATCTCTATTGGTGTTTGACAGCTATAGCACCGTTTGACGTGGACACACCCACGTTGACGCCTAGTGGAAAATCTCCATCGCGACGACTAACGCCCATGGTCATGAATTAACCGTTGTTGTAGCTGAAGTTGTCAACATGATATACCTCGACACAGCGTATCGTGAATCCAGCGCAAAGACACCAACAAGCACGTAATGAACACTGGCACTCGATATGCGTGTCTTCAAAGAGAAGTGGTATACGGTGTGCGCTCCTGAGTATTAAGGTAACCTACTCCTGCGCTCATGCACACACTACCACGCTGCGCTTCAACAACGCGGGAGGCAGAGGTTCGTAGCTTGAGCCGCGAGCGCGCGCTGGCGTTCTACGTCCGGCTGGTCTCTGTCTCGCTCCACCAAGGCACGACATTCGCCCGTCGACATCACTGCCTTGCGGCCGCGCTCACTGCAGCAGCTTCATTAATCGGTGCTATCGCACCGGAAGTAGACGTCGGCGAAACAACGTTGGTGCATGTGGAGGATGCACTACTCCGACAAAGAGCCGTCACATCCTAACGCGAAGCTCAAGGCAAAGAGCATAACTACATCGGCGACTCTCCGATGCTAGCGCGGCCAATGTTTTTCACTGCTATCGAGACGCAGCTAAAGCATGGCCTCCGAGACTAATAGTTCGCTATCAGCGCTAGTAAGTGTCGTGCCGCATTACTTCTCTTCCCCGCTCACAGGCGGTGACACCGACCCGCCACGCCAACAGAGAGCGCCGTGCGAGAGAGAATGTGTGAGAGATATACGGCGCGTTTGTAGAGAGCCTTGCAACTGCTACGATAGCTCAGTCGGTAAGAAACCGGGCGCCCTTCGTCGCGGGGCAAGAGTCAGAGGTTCGATTCCCGGCGGGGGGAAAATTTTCATAATGACATTTCTTTCTCATTTGGTAGCGTTAATTATATAAACGTCATATCCGTAACGGATATGCTTGGTGGACCCCGGCATAAAACACTTTCGTGTTAATAAAACTGGAGCGGCTGGGCATCCCTGTCTAACACCCCTTTCTACAGCGAAGCTCTCAGTCATGTCACCGTTTAAGTAAAGGTGACTACTGGTGCCCTCATAAAGCAGCTCAAAGCACTTAACGAACTCTTCTGGCAAGCCATAATTTTTCAGTACTGCGAACAAGTAACGCCGCTCGACCCCGTCGAACGCCTTCGCTTCATCGAGCGACACGAATGTTCCTGAAATTCCTTTCTCTTTGGCATAACAAAAGAGGTCCCTGATCAGCGTGAGCGTTGCGAAAGCGGAGCGGCCAGGGACAGCACATGACTGGAGAGGTGACACTAACTCGCTCAGCAGGGGTCTCATCCGTAGTACTAACAGTGTTGCTACGAATTTATAGTCTGTGTTAAGGAGAGTGATCGGACTCCACGACTTAGGGTTAGACCCATCCATACCCTCCTTTAACAACAGAACCACTCTACCTTCTTTGAACGACAGCGGCTTTTTTTCCTTCGGTGATAAAAATGTTCACCAAATCAGTCACGATATCCCCAAGAATCTCGAAAAAACGTGCATAAAAGGCCGTGAGGATGCCATCAGGGCCAGGTGCCGATCTGGCATTCATAGTCTTAAGGGCTTGCGATACTTCATCCTTCGTTGCTGGGGAGTGCAATCCCTCGATATCTTCGGGCTTCAGCTTGGGAAGTCCATCGCAGAACGAAAGAAGTTTGCGCTCGAAATCATCGTCATCTAGCTGCACTTCTTGGGCAAAAAGACGCTCAAAATGAGCTCTGAATGTATTCTGTACTTCCACTGGCTCGGTCGTTATGCTACCGTCCTCTCTTTGCGCTGTTAAAATCCGCTGTGGTTGGTTTCGCCGCGTTCCGACCCTCAATGCAAAAGTGAGATTTCCGAGTTCATCTCTTGGCACCTGTAACTCGTCTGCTATTCTAGACGCTTGCGCTCTCTTATGCAGAAGGTTAGAATAAATCTTTCTTTGTGCCATCACGTAATCACGCATCGCCTGTGTAGACGTGCCTCCTCTCTCCCCTATCTGAATGCGTCGAAGCGTCTCATTCATGCGACTCGTAATGCGCGCATGCCTCTCCTTTCCAGCCTCTTCAGAAATCAAACGCCATCGCTTTTTGAGCCTATCCCACGTGGCTGGATCCAATACGTCCACCTCAGCGATGGAAGCCGCAACTTCTCTTCCCATGTACTTGATACATTCCTCATCGTGCAGTATGGTGGGATCCATGCGCCAGGAGCGGGGTGATCGTCCACCACTGCACACTTGCATACTGAACAGCAGCGGCTTATGATCGCTGACATTCAAGCCGTACGAAGGCACTTGCACGACATCACATGTCACAAGCGATGCGCGAAATACTTCCGGGATATATACCCTATCCAACCGGCTCTGGTGAATTCCACTCGCTCTGGTGGCAGCGAACGTGTCACCATGCAGAGCGACCCACGCGTCCATCAGCTGCCAGTCTGCAACAATATTGCCAAGTTCTCGTGCATAAAAGTTACAGCGACCTTGGCCCGGGCCTCTGATGTCGCGCGAAGTGTCGAGGACGCAATTGAAATTACCCAATAAGATATACTGGAGTGGTTCGAGCATGTACGAACGCACTCCTTTGTAAAACTCATTAGCGAGATTTCTTTTTACAGGTGCGTGTACGTTTACAATTCTTGTCCTCTTGCCATCCAGTGACAGGTCAAGTACGATTACCCTCCCATCCGTATCAAGAGAGAGAGAGAGATGGGATGCGGAAAGGCAGGGAGGTTAACCGGAAATCAAGTATCTGGTTGGCTACCCTGCACTGGGGAAGGGGTAAGGGGAGAAAGAAAAGTAAGGAAGAGAGGAATGAGAGAGGGAGGGAAGCAGAAACACACACACACAAACACAGGAGTGTCACAAGCGTTCAACGAGGCGGGTCGCTCGCAGGAACTTCAACAGCGCCTTCGTCGCTTTCAGGCGTGAAGATCGATCTCCCCCGGCATTTCAATATCGACTTCTCAGAAAGAGGCTCGTCGTCGAGTCGCGCAAACACTGCTGCGAGGGACTGTCTCTGAGAGCTGTACTGAGGGCACTGACATAAAACATGTGCAATGGTTTCATCAGTGCCGCAATGTTCACATGCAGCACTGTCTGCCCATCCGATGCGGCAAGCAAAGGCGTTCGTAAACGACACCCCTAGCCACATGCGGCAGAGAACGGTCGTCTCAGATCGGGGTAGGCCAGATGGAATTTCAAGTCGTAGACATGGATCCAGGCTGTGAAGACGGGTGTGGAGAAAACCGGGCGTGTTCCACATAGACCTTGCGACATCATGTGCGAGCATATTAATATTTGCTGCTGCGTCGCTTCTTGATAGTGGAATAGGTTCCATCTCGCCATTTTCATGAGCATTCTTAGCTGCGTCGTCGGCATGCTCATTACCAGTGATGCCGCAGTGACCTGGTAACCATTGAAGAGTTACGTCGTGCCCCTTGTCTATTAGCTGATGGTATAGCTGTCGTATTTCCAGCACCAATTGGTCTTGAGGCCCACGACGTAGAGCAGTTCGAAGGCACTGCAAAGCTGGTTTCGAATCGGTAAAAATAGTGCACTTTAGTGGAAGTTCTCTGTCGATCCTGCGGAGTGCGCTGCGGAGTGCCGCGAGCTCCGCGGCAGTCGATGTCGTCTTGTGTGACGTTCGAAACTGGATGCTTTCGGCCTTTGCTGGGAAGATCACAGCTCCTGCAGATCCTCCAACAGTTGTCGAGCCGTCCGTGTAAAGTTTAATATGGTCTTTGTATACTTCGTGCAGCATGAGCAGAGTCAACTGCTTCAGAGCTGGCGACGAGAGCTCCGCCTTCTTGCGGATCCCTGGCACTGTCAAGCGCAGTTTTGGTCGGCCCAAACACCAAGGGGGTGTCAGGATGCGTTCCGGAGGCGCGTGGTCTGTTGGAAGGAAGTCCCGATAAGTCAGTATTCTCTTACAGAAGGGGGGCACTCGGTCGGTCTTCTGGAAGTGAAGCGAGGTGGTGGGCAGGGGCGCGAACAAGGTGCCTAATATGCGTTCTAAGCGCCTCCAGAGTAATGTGCACTGTGGCCGGATGATCTTTGGCGATTGCGATGGTCTCCGCTGTTGATGTGCAGCGTGGCAATCCAAGACAAACTCTGAGTGCCTGGCCCTGGGCGTTTTCGATTGTGCGTACACTGGTTTTGCCGGCGTTCGTCAAAACTGGCAAGCTGTACCGCAGGTACCCCAGAAACAGCGTCCTGTATAACTGCAACATCGCGTGCACTGACGTGCCCCATGTTTTTCCACCAAGGAACTTGAAAAGTTGTGCTGTGGCTGTTAGGCGCTTCTTTAGAGTGGCGACATGGGGACTCCAGCAGAGATTTCGATCGATGGTGACCCCCAAGAACCTGTGTGTCCTTGCGTAGCAGACATTTTGTCCATTGATGGTGATGGGGTATGACGTCATTGCCTTCCGCGTGAACGCAACCAGCGCTGATTTCTCAGGAGAAATCTCGAGGTTTTGTTCTCTGAGGTACGCCGATATAGAATTCGCTGCTTTCTGGAGCCTCGCACGTACCTGAGGACGTGTTACTCCTGACGTCCAAACACAAATATCATCAGCATAGATAGATATCTGCACGGAATCTGGTATGCGTTCCACGAGACCGATGAGAGCAAGGTTGAAAAGTGTGGGGCTCAATACACCACCTTGAGGAACGCCACGGTGTGTGTAATGCTCAGAAGTCGGCCCATCATCAGTTAGCATGAACAATGTTCTCATATGTAGGTAGCAACGGATCCAGCGGTACACTCGCCCACCCAAACCAACCGACTCGAGGGCGTCGAGTATGGCTTCGTGAGAAACATTGTCATATGCTCCTTTGACATCCAAAAATAATGCGACAGATAGCCGTCTGCTCATTTTCTGGTGTTGTACGTATGTCACCAGGTCAATGACATTGTCTATGGAGCTACGAAGGCGACGAAAGCCGGCCATGGCGTCTGGATATACTCTATAGCGTTCTAGGAACCACTCGAGTCTGGCGAGGATCATTCGCTCCATCAGTTTCCCTACGCAACTAGCCAGCGCTATTGGGCGATATGACGTCAGCTCTAGAGGTGATTTTCCAGGCTTGAGAATTGGAACCAAACGGCTTGCTTTCCATTCTCTGGGGACTGTTCCATCTCTCCAAGACTCATTGAACACGTCCAGCAAAGCGCTTCGTGCAAGGTCACCGAGGTTGCATAATAGGCGGTATGATATGCCATCCGGCCCAGGCGACGACGATCGATTGCATGATGAAAGAGCCGCGTCCAGCTCTTCCATGGAAAAAGGCAGGTCCATGCACGGGTCTAGTGAATGTGGCGTGTTAGCAGCAGTAAGGGCTCCTGTGCTGGTTGATGGGCCTGCAATCTTCCTGCAAAAATCTTCCGCTACCTCGATATCCTTTCTATGTTGGAAAAGTGCCAAGGCTTTAAACGGAAAACGTTGTTCGGGAAAAATGCGTAGGCCGCGCACGGTACGCCATATTTGAGAGAGGGGTTGGCGAGGGTCTAGAGACTCGCAAAACTTCGCCCACCGTTGCCACTCTAGTTTGTCCATACGACGCTGGATCTTCTTCTGCATGCGCCTTGCTATCCGTAGATCTTGAATGGATTTTGTGCGTCGATATCTCCGCTCCGCACGACGACGAATCGCGCGGAGTCGCTCTAACTCCACGTCCGTTTCTGAGGGCCTTGAAGAGCATGCAGTGTTGTACACGTTCCTCTAAAACTGGAACGAAAGCTCGTTCCTCGTTCCTTCACAATTTCAGAACGAGTTCCCGTTACAAGTTCCTCAAGTGCAAAAGGAACTCGTTACAGTTACCTTTCCAAAATTGGAACGTGTCGTTACATTAACGTTACAATTCACATTTTAATAAATATATGGTGTCGGATAATTCTGGGGCAAAATAAAGTGAGCAATTTAAAGCTCCCATCAAGCTACATATATCAAACGAATTTAACATTGCCGACAGCAAGTTATACATAAGTAAAGAAATCTAAATAAACGCCTCTAGACAAATTTTTTCGAGAACACCGGCCTTACTATAGTAAGGCCGGTGTTTCAATTACACGTATCTATAGATACGTGTAATTGCAACTTTCGTGCTCGTCTATTTCAAGTCCAACACATGTGGCACTTTTCAACGTCGTTCTTCAAAGGCGCAGTCAGGATACTCCACTTCTCATATTCAAATAGAAATCTTCAATGCGGCAATATAATTGAACTTCTTGCACAGGAAATCGCACCGAAAGGGACAATACTTAGGCGTTTAATGAGTGCTGATTCAATATTTCAGTGTGAGCAGAAAACAATGTTCAGGATACACATTTGCACCGTAGTAATGTACCCGGTTCACAGTCAGCGAACATATTTCTGTATATTTCGTCCTTTCTTTTTCTATATTTTGTTCTCTTTCTTGCCTTTCGTTCTCTTGTTTTTTTTCCTGTTTCTTTATACATTTTCGCTCGCCTTCAGATCGTAGATAGGCGGTGTCGAATCTCGCCTCGCCAAAAACTTTTTGTAGCCAAGAATTTATCTCTTTCTCTCGCTCTCTCTGTGCTCGTTCTCTCACCCCATCAGAGTTATTGTATACCGCGCCGGACTAATCAGCGCCCGCGTACTGGGAGCGAAGCCGACGCGGAAGAGGACGGCGATGAAGAAGAGAGCATGTGCCGGTTCTTGATGACAATAGTTTTCTTTCTATGACACCCGGAAACCTCGAGCATAACCTAATTAGACCCTTCTTTTCAATTTACAGCACTTACCAATAAGCTGCCAAAGCTTGTCAATAGATACCATTAACTGAAACATGAGAGTGTAAAAAATCATCTTTTCATCCCGCACGTGGTCAGTCTCGGCGTTTTTCGCTTCCCGCGCCGCCGGCGGGTGCCTTGAAGTAAAAACCAGGATGCATCGTTGTCACGTGATAGGCGAGCGCTATATTTTCGCGCCTCACACGGTCGCCCATCCGCCCTGTTCTGCATGATGTGCTGCGTGCGTGCGCCTGTTCAATGCCGTGGAACGTTTACAGAAGGAACGCCGTTCCCTCTACCGTTCCTGCTTAAACGTAACGAGTTCTCGTTACAGTTCCACCGATGCTGAATGGAACGGTGGCGTTCCTCCGTTCCTGCCAAAAGGAACTAGTTCCTGGAACGTCGTTCCTTGGAACGCCGTTCCGTACAACACTGAGAGCATGTCACCGTGCGCATCGCACTCTGCGCGGCTTCCTTAATCGCTTGCTCAATGCCACAGGACAAGCCATTTTGACAAACGCCTTCAATATCGGTAGTGAATGCGGAAAAATCGATCCTCCGCACGGTTTTCGGTGGTCGACCGCTAGCGAAGCCTTTGATGGTGAGATAACTGGGGATGTGGTCGCTGCCATGTGTCTCAATGTCTAAAAACCACTTGACTTTTGTAGCGAAGCGACGGGACACAAACGTCAAGTCCAAGCAGCTGCTGTACGTTGATCCTCGTAGAAATGTAGGGCTCCCATCATTAAGCAGAGACAGGTCATGAGCCGACGCAAATGAAGCCAGTCTCCGGCCCGTTGCATTGACTTTTGAACTTCCCCAGATAGGGTGGTGGGCGTTGAAGTCCCCTGTAATTATCCATGGACCCGGGATGCCCGCAAGTATGTCATCCAATCTCTTCCGGTCAAAACGGGCTGAGGGAGACAGGTAGACACCGACTAATGTGAAGGTGAGGGCTTTCTGCTTCACAGTCAGGCAAACATATTGGTTGTCATCATGAGGCGACACCGCTTGAATGATGTAGGTCAGCTCCCGACGAATATACACAAGGACCTTGCTGCTTTCGTTGCAGGTTTGGGATGGGATTGATACGTAGCCCGATAGCCTGATCGGGCTTGATAATTTCGGTTCGCAAATTACGATGATTGGAAAACGGTTCGAAAAACACGTACTGACGAAAATCAGAAATCCGTGATCTAAGTCCTCTTGCGTTCCACTGGATGACTGATGCTTCTCTGACCTCTTTGCGGAACGGTTGTTGATCTCCTGCCATGGCTCTACGCAAGGGAGGCTAGGACGGGGCTCAGCGCGTCCAACACTTGTAACCCGCTTCGAGCGGTTGGAGTTCCCAGGCTTCTCAGTAGGTCCGCCATGACAGCGACGAGGGATCGCAGCATCGGGATGATCTGCCGATCGGCCCTTGACACATCCTCAGCTGAAATATGCTCAGAGGGAGGAGTAGGGCGGGGAGGCCTGGGAGGGAGCTCCTTCGCAGGCTGCGTACGCGGAAGTGTAGGCCAGTCATCTGCAGCGTTGGGCTTGTCCACCTCATTTCGCTTCGTGCTCACTACTTTGCTCGTGCTCGAAGACAGTGGGTTATGCGCAATTCCCCTGTCTTGTACGCCTCCGTCGTCGACTGCGCCGACGCCGTACCCTTTCAGCAGCCTCCCGGTGAGTGGAATTGTCTCGGACCATTTGTTTAATAATGACAATTTCCTTCTTAATCCGCGGGCATTCCTTGGAGGCAGCATCATGTGAACCGTCACAGTTTGCGCACTTCAGACTTGTTGCCCTACATGCGTCTGCAGCGTGCGGCTCAGCACACCGTGGGCATACTGTGGTGTTCGTACAAACACCCTTGACGTGCCCAATTTTCATGCAATTATGGCACTGAAGTGGTTTAGGGACAAATGGCCGAACAGGATGTCGGAAATGTCCCACCTTGACATGCGACGGAATGGAGTCTCCTTTGAACATAATCTTTACGCAGCGGGAGTTTCCGAGGCGAAGTACATTCGCGATGACAACACCCTCGTTCGCTGGTTTTACAAGTATTGGTAGGTCCGAGTTTGCTATGGCCAGATCAATGTCGTAGATTACTCCCGCCGTGCAGGCACCGTCCATGGGAATAACCGGTCGGACTTTGATGTCTGCCAAATCCGATATTCTGCGCAGTTTGTCTAAGGCGCTGGCAGTCGTCGTGTCCACAGCAAGAATATTCTAAGGCAAGACTTCTAAGACAAGAGAAGAACGCTGGCCGCACACCATCCGTATCAAATTTACAATGCGCCCCTCTTCTAAGCCTGTTACTCATAAAAATGACACCTGCTCCGCATGCCGCGGAATGCGTCAGAGAGAAAAAGGCGTCTACCTGCCATCTATATCGGAAAGCGACAACGTCCCAACGCGTACGAAAATTAGTCTCTTGCACAAACAAAACATCAACATGCATATCGCGAGCCATCTGAATGACTGCTTGCTGTTTATCAGGACTGCGAAAGCCTCTGACATTAAATGTCATGAAAACAAATGTCTCCATTGTTATCAAAGGAGAAGTTACTAAAGTGTGGAGCAAGGCAGAAGACGGAGGGGTTAAAAAAAAGAAAAAAAAGGAATTAATACATTTCGTCATCACTGACATGCAGCGGCGCCCCATCCGTTTGCGAGGCGACGCGTGGTTTTTTACAAGTCACATTGCTGCTTCCATCGCTGTTGCTACTTGAACTGCTTGGCTTTGGTCGCCGTTGGCTGCTGGGAAGGTCTTTGGACGCCTCGCTAGGCAGCGAAAGGAAACCTCGAGTGTATGGGTCCTCCTCGCTGTCTGAAATAAGGCTACTGTCTTGTTTGCGTTGTGCTGATCTGCTCCTGGATCTGTTTCGTGTAGAGGAACGCTGTGCTTGGCCTTCTTCACGAGTAACCCTGTTGCCGCTTCTCTTTCCTGTGGTTGCCTTTGATGCGGGTTGCGACGCTTGAGAGGCTTCTTTTCCTGAACCAGCCACCAACGCACCGCTCTCCGCGGCGGCCTGTGGAGACGCTGGTTTATCATTTGTAGACACCGACGTGGAATCCCAGTCCAACTGCGACGAC